>JAQIXJ010000672.1:0-29022 GCA_034700185.1 Phthiracarus laevigatus
ATAGGGGCAAAACAGGGCTTAAATTGGGTCAAAAATGACTAAAAATGGGGCTAATTTGGTCAAAACTGACACAAAATCAGTTAAAAAATTGTTAATATCGGTGCAATTATGAGTATATTTTGGTGTCACGCGTCTTACTAATTATACTAATACACGTTATGACACGCGCCTAATTGTATCTTTAACACAATTTTGATGTTACCTAGTCAACAGCTAAACTAAGAATGAATAATAATATCCTTAACACTCACTGAAGTACTATTTAAACAATGTTTTAAAGCACATAAAAATTTTTATCGAAACAATAATAATTAAAAGTTGAAATAGAAATAGAAAAATAGAAATCAATAATGTAAGCCTAAAATAGATTCAAAGACAAAGTGAGCTCATTACTAATGTTTTTAGCTCACTTTGCAAAAGTATTGGATTTGACATGTCCGCCTGTATGTCTGTGTGTCTGTAGACACTCTTATATTAATTAAGGGATTTCGATCTTTACTCTAATAAAGGGATTTTACCATTTTCTTACTCTAATAAAGGGATTATACCAAATTTTTACTCTAATAAAGGGATTTTCCAAATTCTTACTCTAATAAAGGGATTTTACCTTTTTCTTATGCTAATTAAGGGATTTTGTTATTTACTCTTATAAAGGGATTAAACAAAGTTCTTATGCTAATAAAGGGATTTTAAGGCCACAAAGCAAATAATTGGGTCAGAAATGCGTGTAAATAGGTGAAAAAAACGTCAAAATAAGCGAAATTACACAAGACCAAAATTAGGTTAAAATGTTAATGTCATATGCCGTTTTCACTTAAAATTATTGCATATGCGGGCTATTTGAATTTATAAAAATTAAATTATCTGTCGTTATTTGTGGTTATCTGTCGTTATCTGTCCTCGTCTGCCCTTATCTTTCGTTATCTGTCGTTATCAATAATGTAAGCCAACAATAGATTTAAAGTCAAAGTGAGCGTATTACTAATGTTCATTCTTGTTTTTGATTATTTTTGAATTATTAGCTCACTTTTATAAAAAAAAGTAGAGTTTATTCTTTTGACACTGTTCGTCCATCCGTGTGTCAGCGGTCTTATATTAGTAAAGAGAATTCTCCTCCTACCTTCTATACTAATAAAGGAATTTTTCATTAATCCATGTTGACTTAAAAAATTAATATTATTGTTACATAATTATGCATTAACATATTAAAAGTGAGCTCTATGAATGTGTCGTTCTTGTTTTTGTTTTTTAGCTCACTTTTTAAAAAAAGGTGAGCTTATGGATTTGACTATGTCTGTCTGTCAATCTGTCCGTCCGTCCGTCCGTCCGTATGTTCGCAGTCTTATATTAATAAAGGAATTTTATCTATTTTATATATTTATAATAGGATTTGGAGTTTCGCCATCTTGGAAAAAAACTAATATATTTGTAACATAAGTTTTCAATAAACCTATGAAAAAGTGAGCTCTCATTGAATGTGTCGTTCTTGTTTACTTTAAAAATGTTAAGCAAAAATATAATTAGTTCTTATGGAGTAAATTAAATGTAATTATTTATACATTCCGAGCTACAGTTAAATTTCGATCCTAATTAATTTAATTAATTCATGTACAATATATGTTGTCAATAAGTGTTTTTATTTGAATCAATTAAATTTAAATCAAGTTGGGTAAACAACTATAAATTTTATAATAAATAATGAAAGTCCACATATTTATTGGAAAAACAAAAACAAAATACACTTTAAAGAATGTTAAAATTCATATTAAAAACAAATTTTGCACACTCGTTAGATGAATTGATGTTGATATCATTACAGGAATTTTCTCAAGGAGGATGTAAATTATTGAAAGTAATATTTTATCAATGAATACAAAATTGTCGTATCGATCAAATTGCAATTGATATAACATTTTGTGAACAACATTTAAAAGAAAACTTATTTAGAATGGAATTTGACAGATGAATTTATTAAAATCGTTAGTTATATATAAATTGGGTTATAAAACTAGATATCAATGATATATACTTATTTAAGCTAATGGTTTTGGGCTTATTGCCAGTGTGTCCCAGAGGGGAGGGCTGGAGGGGGTTACCCTCACCCAGGAATTCTCAAAAAGTTGACCCCCGCTTTACCTAAAAAATGAAAAATGACAACTCTATGTGGGAAAAATTTTTTATAATGTTTTTTTCTCCGATGGCAGAAAAATTGTCCCTTAAATTGGAGTAGTTTGACCCCCCTACCTAAAATTTTGAAAAGTAGGAAAGTAACCTTCCCCCAGACCAACACACTCTGGGATACCCTGCTTATTGCTATCATATTTCCCAGCATAGGATAATTTGAATTAAGTTAAATCACATCGTCATCGCCCATTTCAAATATTTATATTTTAAAGCCCTGCTAAATTTATTCCTATTTCGAAGATTTTGGAAGATTTATGCTTAATTAAAATAATTAAAGACGAACCATTTAGTTGAGCGGTGAATATTTTATTTACAAGATATAAATTTTTGAACTTTTGCCCACAACAAATCAAAAGCGTACGCTGATTTTGATATGATTAAAATTTTTTAAATCGCTATTCATTACATTTGAATGCGATTAAAAAAAATCCAATGGAAGAATTGTGTGTGAAGTTGTGAAATAATTGAATCTAAAGTTTATACGGATAATGTTCACATAAAGTTCGAGTGTTACACAGCATATCGTTAGACTAGTGAGTATGTTGTGTGTTGTGGGCGTTATTTCATACAGTATTATGATTGTGGTTACATTATAACGTTAGTATGAGTGACGAAATATGATAATAAAACCAATATTCTGTTGATATACACATAATCGACATGCAAGTGCGAGTTCTCTACGAATTTCAGGCACAACCAAATAGTGGAGAACTCACTATTTATGCCAATGAAATACTAACTGGTATTTAAATCATTCAATCATTGTTACCATTGCTATATAATATTTGTTTTGTTTAGTGTCACGACAAGATGTTGGCGATGGCTGGTGGGAAGGCGTCAACACTCGAGGCCAGTCTGGACTGTTTCCAGCTGGTTATGTGGAAGTAGTGGAAGAAGCAGTTGGTGGCAATGCTCAATTGAATTCACAATCAAGTTTCGATGCTGCAGACGCTGATTGGGGTGACGACGACTGGGACGACGACGACGACAGCCAAACATCAAACACGAACACCGATTACGCTCAGAGCACTATAAACTCTAACGCACCGCACACTTCATTACAAACTTCATTATCCACTGCCACCACAGCCTCTAGTAAACAATATCAATCCCAACAACAACTACAGCAGCCAACTGTCAGAAAGAGTTTTAATCGATTTTCGACATTCGTTAAGTCTGGAGGAGAGGATTATATATTAGGAATTAAAACAATGAACGTAAAGGATGAAAATTATATCTTTATTGTAGAGGTTGAGGGTCAGTACAAATGGGCACCCAATCAGCATCCGTACACATGTGTGGTCGAAAAGCCGAAGAAAGAAACGAAAATGAAAGGATTAAAGAGTTACATAGCATATCAGTTAACGCCAAGCATCACTAATATTCAAGTTAGCAGACGATATAAACACTTTGATTGGTTACACGAACGACTGCAAGACAAGTTCACTACTGTGCCCATACCTGCTTTGCCCGATAAGCAAATATCTGGTCGTTATCAGGAAGAGTTTATTGAACACAGACGAATTCAATTGCAATCGTGGGTCAATCGACTTTGTAGACATCCGGTACTGTCGCAGAGCGACGTTTGGATGCATTTTATTATGTGTACCGCCGATGAGAAGCGGTGGAAGACTGGCAAAAGGAAAGCCGAAAAAGACGAATTAGTTGGTGCCTCACTATTTTTTGCTATCCAACCGCCATATACTGGTTCATCGTTGGATATTAGTCAAGTTGACCGAAAAATGGATCACTTTTATCGATTTGTGCTGAAAATGGATGACGCGGTCAAACATTTGTTCACTACCGCTCAGGATCAGAGTAAAAAGTTTATCGGTCCGTATAAACGCGAATTCAGTAAAATAGCCAACTCTATTGGTCATATATCGGCTGCTTTCGACTTGAGTGGTCTCGACAGTATAGCTAATGAGAACTTAAATACCGCTTTGCGTCACACTAGTAATACGTACGATTCAATCGGAAAATTATACGAAGAGCAGCCGAAATATGATTTCGGACCATTATCTGATACATTGCACGAATATAAAGGTATCCTGACTGCGTGGCCAGAGATTCTTCAAGTCCATAAAGGGGCCTTAAATAAAAAGAGAGAACACCAGAAGCTGTTGGACGAGGGAAAGATAGATAACACTGTTGTCACTCAGATCAATCAACGCGCTGATGTGGTAACCTATGCCACTCTTGCCGAAATCAATCACTTCCAAGACGAGCGTATCGTTGATTTTAAGAATGCTACGCAGGAGTTCCTTCGCGCTCAGATTTTATTTTATAAAAATGTTGTTGAAAAACTCCAGCAAACTCTTGATATGTATAATAATGTTTGAAAATTTTAAATTATTTTAATTTTACTAATAACAAGATTTTATTTACAGTTAAATTAAATTTTGCAACTTTTCTAGAATTAATTATTATTTTTGCTTATTCACAATAAACGCTTTTATATTTACATAAATTAATTGATATATTTTTGAAAATTTTATATCAACTATTTTTATCTATTCATTAAATAATGATTAATAAAATTTTAATTTAATATAAGAATCAAATATTGTGTTTTGTTGGATCAAAGCGTTAATTTTGCTTAATTTACATATAGTTTAACATATAATTAGTGACCAAATCGGCAATACTTAGCCGCAATATGTTGAAAACTAAAAGTTGGATTGTCATTTAATTATTTTATAACCACAAATTTTTATTTTTATAAAATTATGATATTACCAGAGTCTAATTTTTATGAAATCCTACGTTTTTATGGTTGATAAAACTTTAAGAGTTTAAAATTTACGAATTAATAACTAATTACAAATAAATTTTTCTAATGTACTTTAAATTTTCCTAAAAATCCAAAATAATAATTACGTAGTGATGCACAAAAGTTAAAAGTTAGAGAAAATTCTAAACTTTTAACTTTAACTTATAAAATATTTTTTTTATTTTTTCTAACCTTAATCGGTTAATAATAATTTTAATTATAAATTTTACCGGTTAAAAAATTTTTAACTCGAGTTAACACTTTCACCTGCCAACCATTAAAATTTATTCAAATTTCAAATAATAATTACTCAAAAACAAGAATGAACATTAGTAATGCGCTCACTTTGATACCATTTTTAACTTATATATAGTTAAATTCATAATTATAAGCGGTGCACAACATATATAAAAATCAAGCATTCCAGTATAAAATACTGTTTCTAAGTTTCTATTTCCAAAAATTTTCATCATAATAGATTTTTCAGATTAATTCCACACACAAATCCCAAATTCAGTAGCTGACTTTTACAAAGTGAGCTAACAATACCGTTCTCTACTAAATCTTGTACCAAAAAATTTCATCAGTACAATCAGTCAGCAAAAAAAAATCCGTATTATGGATTTTCTTAAATATTTACACACATTTACACATATAAACGGTATACAACATAAATGAAATTCAGACATGGACAGGACATACGTGACCACTAAATAGGTAACCAAAATATTTCCACAATACCGATTTTTGTATAATTTTCCACACATGACTACAAAATCTCTCTATAATATATATGAAAATCAGACATGGCTGTGTGACCATTACTTTGTTCAATAAAAAATTATACAAAGTGTGCAAATGAAAAACTTAAAAAAATTGAAAAAAATTAAAAAAGCCACCTATAATTTTTTAAAAAAGCCTCCTATAATTTTTTTAAAAAATTCTACAGACAGACTGACACGAATCCCAAATACAATAGCTCGACTTTTACAAAGTGAGCTAAAAATTAAATGCTATTAAAATTTACAAAGATGGAAAATAATAATATAGAAAAAATGATATTTTATTAGCTCACTTTCTTAAAAAGAGAACGAACTTTTGGACTTGACAATGTCTGTCCGTCGGTCTGTTCGACGCTGTGTCTGCACTAGCTCGAACATTGAATTTTTCACGTATTTTATATTAGTTAATTTTGACTTTTTGGAAAATTTTTGACTATTTATTAAATAAAGTATTTTTAAAATAAACTTATTTTCTTAAAAATTGAGCTCTCTGTGAGTGTGCCGTTCTTGTTTTTTATTAACTTTGAAATGATATTTATTTTTGTGAACATACCTTATTCATATAAATTTTATGAAAACACATAAAAAAGTTAAAATGAGTTAACCGGTTAACCTCACTTTCATTTTTAAGTTAACCTCACTTATTTTCAACTTAACTTTATGGTCTTTAACCATAAATCAACCAAAACTCACCTCTTAATTCTTAAATATATCCGGTCAATCGACTAGGTTAACATGTGCATTTCTAATGATACTTTATTTAAAATTACCAAATGTTTCCCTAAAAATAAACTTCTAGCGAAAAATTTCTGTTCCTCATAGGAACTAATGACTTCGTATTTTTAAAAATTTCAGAAAGTTTAGCTACAAGAGTATTTTTGGGCTACTTTGATGAGTTACAAAAATAATGTGCAAATAGTGTTATTTTTTCAAAAATAATTTTATTTTACCGATCATATTGATAAAATATTTTTAAAATTTCTTATTCCTTCTAAATATAGCTTTACAAATTAATTATTTCTCTTTTAAGTTTTAGTCAAAAGCTTTAAAAAAATTCAAGGATAATTTAGAGTAGAAATATCCTAAAACATTCGAATGCTTAAGCGATTAATAGTAAAACTATAAATGAGTGCCATAATTTAAAGTTTTAGAGAATTCACTTGTACTCTACAATATAAGAAAATTTAAAAAATAGGCCAATAAACTTAATCCAATTGGATCCAAAAGCGAACATTACTTTGATTACAATATTAATTTAATTCAATAAACTAAACAAAATTATAAAGTTAGAAATTATTTGCTTTTAAATTAAATTATTATTTATATTGTTGCTTAACATTTTTCTATTTTATTTTTATGAAAACAAAACTTAATTAAAATTGTTTCGCGAAAATATTAAATGTTTTTAAAACATTGTTATAAATATTCAGTGACTGATTAACAATTTAGATTCACTCATTGTTCAGCTGTCGACCAGAGAACATCAAATCTATTGTTGGTGTTTACTCAAATACGCAAATAGGCGTAAAACAACTATAGTTAGACAAGTATTTTAACTAATTTAGTGACACCACAATAAAATAATATTAGCAATTTTTGATCGAAAGTTCCCATTATTAATAGAAGGACGAAACCCCATTTCTTAATATCACAGGAGGATAGACAGCAGATGAACATCCCTAATCAATAACTTTTCAAAGTGAGCTGAAAATAAATTTTATTGAGCTTTAACTCTTTAAAATAAAAATTATTTCGTAAAAAGTTTGAAATGATTTATTTTTAATCTAATATTAAGACATGAGAATATGTTCCAATTAGTTTATCTTCAGATATCTTAAGTTTAAAGTTTAACAAAAGCTGTAGTGTATGTGCTATTAGTCACTAAATTTACACTATAAGTCTTATTATTTTCTAGAGTTTGCTTTATTACTAAAAGTTTATATACATTATATATATATATTAAATATGTATTGTTAGGGTCCTCCATAAGCCTGTAGTATCACAATTTCAGTTACTATTTGGATTGTAGTGCGTTTCCGATACCGGTCATACTAATACTACTACTGTAAGGTATATATACTAGAGAAGGAAAACTTTAAAAAAGAGTCGCGTCCTGTCCCGTTAATTTTAGGTAGCAGGCCTGTCCTGTACTGTCCTGTTTAAGGAAATATTTAGTCCAATCCCGTCCTGTTCCAAAGCTATTTTATTTTTATCAACATAAAGCTGACAGAAAATCAAATAAAAACTTTAATTTAAACTTTCGTTGGAAGAAACTCATTACTTCTATATAGGATATAACTAGAGATCGGAAAGAGGGGACATTGTCCCCATATGTGCCCAAAGTCCCCAGAATAGCAGAACTGTCTCCATTTGGGGGACATGTCCCCAAAACTTTAAAAAATTCATAAATTGTAATCTTTATAATCTTTGTAAATTCATTATAATCTTTTTTAAACTTTAACAAGAATAACGTAAGTAATAAATCCTTAAAAATAAAACCTTTTCCGTGCTTTAACAATAAGGTGTCCGGATTAAGGTATTTTACTTTTTTAAATCGCATTTCCACAAAGAACAGACTATCACTTCACCTAAATATTAAGATAACAAATTAAACCTATGCTTAAATCATATTTGAAGAATCTTTAATTATTTTATTAAAAAAATAATTACTCAGACACTTGACACTTCGATTTGTAAAAAAGATAAACTGGATTAACGGTGGTTAGCAGAACCTTATTGTGGGTTTGATGGCGAATATTGCGTTTATAAAGTCTGAAAACTAATTATCAGTTATTTTATTGTTTTAATTGTTGCTATTTTCTTCATTAAGTAACAATCCTTTAGTAAAATAAGAACATTTAAGAGCATTTCTTGCTGTCAATAGTCAATAGTCAACATTAGCTTAAGAGCATACTGTCGGATATGAAAGATATAGTACTGAGCATTAATTCTGGATACATTTTACAAAAAATCCGAAATATTAATGATATGCGGGAATTATTTTAAGTGAATATACATTTGTGATTTTAAGCATTATAATTGTTGACGAATTGGTGAATTGGGTATTGGCTAACCGTAGAAATGTTAAAATATTGAAAAGCCATATATAGATGTAGTGAACATCGAACAGTTATAGTTTTTAGCGATGGTAAATGAAAATGTAGTAAAGACACATTTAGTACGAATCTAGTAACAGATGTGATAAAATATTCAAATGCATTAAAGAGGCGAAAGAACATAAATGGCACGTGCATTGAGCTTATAGTGTAGATTGAAAAATGCGTGCAAATAGTAGCAAGTGATGAGTGTTATGAGCATTTATAACCACGCTTTACAAAGCACTCCATTAACTGCATGAGCAGAACATTTAGCATTCATTGCGATTCCGAATCACTTTGGAATATCCACGCGGATATTGTCACCATTCAACACAAAGCCTATAACTTACTGGCGATCAATATTTCGCGCATTGATTTTACTTTGCATTTGACTCCTAACTCAAAAAACTTATGTATCAAAATAACAATTATTTTTTAAATCGGCCCAATGTGTTCATTTTAAAGTTAAACCTATATTTCATTCTTTTATTTTTTCAACTATTTTTTCTTTAGCTTTTCCATTCATTTTTAAAAAGTGAAAGTTACTTAATTTGTATTTTACTTATACAATATTAATTTTAATTGTATTTGGTTTTACATTTTAAAAATTTTGTTCATTTTAATTGCATTTCACGTTCTTTTTTCCATGATATTTCCATTTCCACGGTATTTTGCTTTTGCTTCCAATTTAATTTCAATAGTATTTTAATTTCGATTAAACCAATTCAAAAGTAATAGATTTTTGTCATTTTTACTTTTCTTCAAAAATGCAAAACAACGCTTGTTTCAAGCATATTGTTTTTTGGACGATTGGAAACAATCTAAAACAACCCGTACGTTGATTTAACATATAATAAAGTTTATTTGCCATAAACATAAGTCTTAATAATGAATTAGGATATGTTAAGATAACAGTCGGAGTGAGAGGATTAGTCTGTGAGAGTTAGTTCTTTAGCAAAAAAATATGCTAAAAGTGTACTTCTAAATCAATTATATATTTAATATATCAAAAAATAGGAGCTATTTGTCATAAGCTTATGAGGGAAAAGCAAGAGAAACAGAGAGATACACAGACACGTGTATTTGCCTACTTTTTAGTCGCGGTTTCTGTTCTGTTTGAGTACCGCTATCCTCTATTCAACCGTATGTTAATCTATTAAGCAAGATATTGTGCTGGAAAACAGCTAAAATAGTATATAATATTATGCTTTTAATGCATTTTATGATCGGCAAAATGGTGTGCCTTAAGGCAACTGGAAATACAATTTTAATTTGATTGAAAGTCAACAGTGAGCAATATTTGCTATGACTTTGCGTGACTCTATCTCGCAATCCTCAAAGGATTACAACTATAATGTTTACTTCTTTCTTTTTTTTGCTCTTTTCAACAGACATATGAAAACTTGTTAACATTTTAATAATGCCAACTAACTCTTTATTCTATACATGCGTAAAATTTGTTTAAAACATGAAAAATTTGAACCTTAAATATATCTAATTTGATTCATTAAACGCACACAATCATTAGTATACGCACATTTTAAACTATTATTTTAATTAAATCATTGAAAAATACAGTTTAGTATTTATTTTAATTGCAGTAAACTGTTGAATAAAATGGTAAGACATATAAAATAAGATGCGCTCGAATTGAACTCTGGGAGTGGTAGTGGATGATTATAATTCTTCATTGATTTTTGCTATTTTCCAATGATACAGATAAAATCGGCACGCATGTGCCAGAACGGAACGTGCCCACACGTGCCCAACACTATTTTTACGGCCATACAACCAAAAATAATCGCATCGCAATATTTAGCATATTTTTGAAATAATTGAAACAAAACTTATTTGACATTAGCTAAAACTGAATCTGTTTTATATTAACTTGTTTTCCAAACTTCTTTTTTTTTGGTGGTCATTGGGTCAGTGGAGTAGATTTCGATCTATGATTTTGCCATTATAATTGATTATCGATTTGACTGTTTCTATATTAGACTAATTATTTAATGTTTTGCAAATAATGGATGATCACTTGTTTCCTGCGTTGACAAGTAATAAAACTTTACAAGGTATGCTTTTATCAAATTATATATACAGTGATTCAAAAATTTTGAATTATACAATTTAACTATA
The DNA here is from genome assembly GCA_034700185.1 of Phthiracarus laevigatus. Lineage (NCBI taxonomy): Eukaryota > Metazoa > Arthropoda > Arachnida > Sarcoptiformes > Phthiracaridae > Phthiracarus > Phthiracarus laevigatus. The sequence goes on from JAQIXJ010000672.1 coordinate 10,974, forward strand.
ATATAAAGTTTAGTTAGAATGTCCACTTTTTAACTCAGGTTATCGTAAAAGTCTAGATTATTTAAAATTTTATTTGAATTATATTTTACGCCAAAGTGAACGAATCAAACAAACGATCGTAGATAATAATATTTAGATTAAAATTTTATAATGTTCAATTTAACACTTAATATTGATCTTAAATTTTACATTTTAAATACACGCGTGAATCAACTTCAAAATTTTGAATTGATATTAAAGTTTCTTGAAAAACTATTTGTTTTCCATTAAATTTTACACTTCAGTATTTATGCACAATGTGTTCCTCAAAACGGAAACCAAAATTTAAACCAAAAAAGAAGCAAAATTAACTTTGAATTTAGTAAAACAATTAAATAAAAATTTTTAATGCTTCCAGCTGTTTTAAACAGTTTAACATTCTGTAGATATTAAATAAATATACTTTACTAAATACAAGAGACAATTAAAATCTCTCAGACAATACTAGCATGCAAGAGATTTAAATGCAATTAATAACTTTCAAAATTTAATTTGAAGTTTTCAAAAGAAAACTCGATCAAATAATATTTATATTTCAATCCATTAAAGCAAAATTTTATTATATCAAAATTTTTAAATATATTTTATAGATTTTTATTTATCGATATTACAATTTAGTAAACCATATACCAGTATTTAGAAAATTTGTTTGCACATCTGAGAAATGGCAGCTTTATTTTTAAATACTTAATTATTAGAGAGTCAAAAAGATAGCTTTCGCTACTTTTTAATTCCAAAAATTATAAGCATATAATTGTTATGTGTACCACGAAATACATAGTTTGGAGTTGTTTTAGCTCCACTTATAAATGCTACTTTTAATGATAAATGCTATAAAAACTATAATTGCTAATAAATGCTATTTTCCCCAAAACCGAAATAATGTGGTTTAAATGTGAATAGTTTTTGCTACCCCTCCATTAAAATATTTTTCCAACCATCAAAAATTCCTAAAATCTTATTTTTCAAAAAATATTAAAATTCTTAACAAAATAAACTAAGAAAATATTCAAAAATGTTAATAGTAAGAAAAAGACATTATACTTTAACCTTAAAGTAATTTTTAAAAAAATATAAATGCTATTTTTAAGTGCTATTTTGGTCATTTATTAATGCTATTTATAGCGCTATTTTCTTTGCTATAAATACTATAATTTTGACTCTCTATTAATTATTGCTACACCACTTCTAAATTTTATCAAATCAGAAATTTAGAGTTCTATATTTTTAAATAAGAGTTGCCACTTTGTTATTGACTGATTCCACAAATGGATAGTTATAAAAAATACAAAGCATAAAGTTTCATATTCAAAATAAATGATTGCCTAACGCTTCGATTTAATTCAATTCCAAGTCTGTTAGAAAAAAATAAATCAATAACTTTATAATTAAATTTTATTTTGAAAAAGTGATCTTATTTATAGATATTGTATAACGTAATTATTCACTTATTAGATAACTGATACAGAATTCTATTTATATTAAAGCTTTTAGCTTGAAAAAAGATAATGCTTAAAAAAAATTATTTTGCAACAAATATGGATATAAACTTGAGTAAATATTCTTTGAGCAACAAAAGTTATTGAGTTTTGTCTAGGATTTTTACAAATGCAAACATTTTCAAATTATGTTTATTATGTTTTTTAGTTAAGCAAAGTTAAAACAATTTCCAATCAAATATAAGAATATTGCAGCTATTTTTTATGGGCTCTTTTATAAAATAAATTAAAATTTGAGGCTGATTAAAACATTACTATTATTTTGTTTTATTTTCCGCAGACATAAGATGAAAATTTTTTAAAATCTAGAAAAGTGTAAATTATTTCAATTATTCAATTTACTTCTTTAATTTTGTTATTATGTTTAATTCCTCAAAGAATTTAGAATTATTCATCTTTTTTTTAAAGCTTACTACTTTGATATAAACGATAAGTAGTATTAAAGCATTTTCTTACAATAGATTATAAATAAAATCTAACAAATGTTGCGAATTATTGAATCAAAATGAGGATATGCTAATTACTTTATATAATATCATATAACCAGTATAAATAGTTCCACATTCAATCGGCACTGCAGTGAAAACATAAAAAAATTGATACATATTATCATTTGCAATTTTAATCGATGTTTGTCATCTGATCATCTGAATTTCGCCTATCAACCACTTGGACTATATATTATATATGCTTTTTAGTCATAATATTTAAGAAATGTTTTATATTCATTCGAAAATTCAAGCTTACTGGGCGTTTGTAGTATTTGGGTTTAAGTTATGTCAAAATCATTTTAGGGACTACAAGGTCGAATTTCTCAAACTTTCATCCACCTGCCATCCAAATAAAAAATTTGATTTTATTATAAAAATTAAATTATGGACTATACATGCCAATGTTGAAAAAAATTGAACAATTTTTTTGAAAACATTTTTCTCAGAAGTATTTCATAAAACTAACTAACGATCTATATATGCATTAAAATATGTTAGAATTTAAGACTAGGAGTTCAAAATGATGGACTTCGAATATTTCAGAGATGAAACAGTGATGTTTAAGTGCGGAAGGGTATTGTATGATAACATGGACCCTTTGTTATCGCAAAATGTATATAAGTAAATTCGCATATAATTCATATCTATTTCTAGATTTAGGATCCGTGCATATATTTGCATCCGTGAATTAATGTGGCAATTGAGCACGTGATCTAAAGTGAGGTGCACTCATTTAAACTTGTGTTAGGTAAAGCTAGGCAAAACTATAATTTTGACAAACGGCAATAAATATGTTAGCTAATTCCTAGCTCTAAAAATGGATCCATAATATCATACAGCATCTGTGCGGGCCATATACCCTATAAGATGTGAAACTTCTATGAACTTTATTTTCAAATAAAATTAGTGAGTGTGGGTCATACATGAGTGAGAATTATCTATGAGAGTTTAGGTTACAGTAATAAATGCTTGCATTATTTCTTAAGGCTGAAATCCAGTAAAATCCTTATTCTAATAGGATGGCTTACAATTTAAATAATAAAATATGTTATCGAATTATACTAAAATAATCATTTGAGATCCATTTACTGTTACTGAAAATTCTAAATCTTACTGATTATTATAGTCGCCAAATTCAGGAATGAAAAAGGAAATAGTTCCAAAATTCAGGATTATCTTTATTAGTCTATTGGAAATTCTTATATTTAATGATTAAATATTTGATTCTAACAAGTTAATGAATTTATGTGAGAAAATCTTTATAACGAAATCTTTCGACATCCCATAGTGGAGGAAATGTTGGTTTGAGTCGAAATTCAAATGATTTTTTAGGGAACAAAGTATTTCAATCAGAATTTTTCATACAAGTTAAGTTTAACTAACTCGTAAATAATAAACTTGAATAAATCAAAGATTGATTGATTCAGTGTTATATTCATAAATAACATTAAAACAAAAATTCAGGATTAACTTACAAACTCAGGAGTTTTAACTAAAATGCAGGATTTAAGGAACAGTTAAATAGGACTTAAAATACTTGGGTTCGTTTGATTCATGCATTCGTTATTGAATCAATTATAAGCATTCCGTATCTCATAAAAAGATGAATTTTTCCGAATTTAGCGACTCCACTGATAATTTTTCAATAAATGTATGATAATTCTGATTCTTTTCAAAATATAAAAAGTTAGAACAACTTTTTAACCACTATTATCATTTACTATCGGTTTATCTTGTAAAGTCATTCTCCTCGATAAAAGATTTTAACTTATTAGAATCAAATTATAGAAAAATAATTGATAATTAAATTATAATCACTAATTTATTTTTTTTTATTTTCCGGAAATAACTTGTTTTTTTTCGTTTATGTCCCTGAATTTGGCGTCTCTAACTATTAATCAAAATGATGAAATTGCTACTTTTCTATTTCAAAAATTAAATTCATATAATTATTATATATGTTTGGAGACGTTTTAGCTCCATTTATATATGCTATCATATGTTATTTTCATAATAAATGCTATTATTTTGACTCTCTACTAAATATTACTTCTTCTGAACACATTCCAATTTCTATTTAGTTAAGGAATTATATAAGAAAAAGATAAACATATATCCATAATTAGTTAAAACATAAAAATTTCAACCGAAATTTGAGTTTTGCGTTTCTTGGCTATGCATAAAAGAATTTCCCCGAAGAAAACTTTTTTTGTTGATTTCAATTCTGATTTTTCACACTTCGAATCACAATTTCATCACACTATCCTTATTTACTTAAATTCAGTGGTAGAGAAAAAATAATCATATTAAAATTTTAAAATTATTAAAAAAGGCAAAATTTTTGTTGTTATATAGGTGTTACTGTATTAAGAACGGGAATTGTTAAAGTCAAGTTTTTAAAGTTATGTAAAAAACAATATTTGTTCTTATGATAACTAAACAGATGTCTGTATTATTGAGTGCGTATGTAAGCTTAGAATAGCAGTAGTATAACAGCCACTTCTCGGATCTACAGCTAATATTTTCATTACACTTAATGATTTACTAGTAAAACATTTCTGTTTGCTCAACAATCAATGTTGTGGTTAGCAAGACATTTGGTCCAAATTTTAACTGAATCATTCATTTTATTCACTGATTTTATTGATTCGCATAATACTCGAATAATTTCATCAAATTCATAATAGATAATCATAATTATTGTTTGCTAACAATGATTATTACAATGTTTCTCCAATTATTAAATCTTTTTACATAAGTATGCATGTTTAACATATTCATCGAATCAAAAAATCCAAATGAACTCGAGAATTAAAACTTTTGTTTAGGACAATATTGTAAGAAAATTTCGAGTGATTGACAGTGTCATCTTATTGATTAGCGTTTATTAATAGAAATATTTTCTAAACTGGCGTTATGATGGCAGATGGACAAACATTTATACTCGTCTTATGAGTTACTGTAAAACACGCATGCATTAATTTGACATAGGAATTATTCTGTACCATTTCTACTATTATATAGGTTTATTCTATTCGCAGATAGAAAACATAGAGTATATAAAGCATTCTTTCTGCACGTCTGCCGTAAGAGTCTTTTTTGACTCTATAGTTAGGTCGAGAACAGATGAATTTTCTGTAGTGCAGAAACAGCACAGCTTTTTGACTCGTGCTCCAAAGCCTTCTATGAATTGAAAAGAGCTTTTGGCTTTAGCTCGCATCTACTCTTCACTGCATATCTGTATTGTTTGCCGGTTAGATCGGGATTATTATTGTTGCCTCCATCCATGAGATTAATAATCCGTGGGTGTTTTGTCGCATAATGCTGGATGTGTTCTGTTCTCTAATGCTCAGTCTCTCTATTATTTCTAATTTTTTCAATAGATTCAGATAAGACTTTGATGATCAAAAGAAATGTTCCGCATCACACAAGTCATCGCATAACTATAATATACTATTACTGTAACCGTTACTGTAACAGTACAGTATATCTTTATCAAATTATTTTATTGTGGATCAATAAATAAGCTAAATATAGTAAAGAGAAAACTATTTTAAACTCTAAATTAATTTAAGTTTTCAAAATTTAAATTAATTAATAATACACAGTCACTAAATTATAAATCTAAACAATGTTCAAAATTGATTTGTTGCGCGATAAGAATAACTGGAAAGTAACAGTTGAATTAAGCCTATATTATTTGATTTGTTTTTTGGCCATATTTTGATGTAGAGTACAGTACGTTATCATTGTTACTATTATTTGCAGTCATTTCGCGTCACTAAATGACCCTTCAATGACTTCCAATGACTTGGTCTCATCAATCGATGACTTCTCCTCCTTTTTCAATCAATCTCACAGTATCATTCAAACAACTCGGGTTTCTGTGTGCCAGCAAAGATAATGTACTGTATTAATGGTATTTTATGTGTCCGCACTTAAATGATGCCATTTACAGCTAAAGCAATAGTATCGAACCTAAACCCTCGTAAGAACGGTCCATAGTGAAACAGTACAACCCTAGTGAGTGAGTATCATTATCGTCATCGTCTCTGCTAACATTATTGCCTCAATCCCTTTTGGTCACTTTATTTTTACAGTCAACTGTTGACCAATTTTCAATTTTCCGTAAATATTTAAAACTAAAATGTTATTGGAAAACAGCGAAATAAAGTTCTATACGAAAATAATGTATGCGAGCATATACTGTATATCTAAAACAGAATTGATGAATAAATTAGACTACTTTTTGTAAAAAAGGCCTATTCATGTAGTGCTGACTGTACTTCCTATAAAAATCAATATCTTAGCAACCATTGAGTCCGTAAAGTCTTGGTAATCATGTTAAAATGCTTTTACTCAAATCAGTTTTTGCCCCAACGAGTGAATCCCCTCACAAATCGACAATACTGTATGAGCGAAGCACGCGTTAACCCAAAGTGCGCATCACATCACTGCAAATGCATTCTACTGTAACGCGACATTCAGTTTATATCATAGTTTTGTTCTTCCTTTTTCCCTCTTTCCACTCACACAATTCAATTACTACGAACTGTTCGACTTTTTGTGGTTTCCATCACCATTTAACCTCTGGCATCGTACAAATTACTGAAGCCTGTTGTTTTGTGTGCACCAAACATGCTTTTTGCGTTTTTCCAAATTTATAATACTAGAAACTATAAACAACTTATGTAATTACCTGCGAGTCCAGACTCTAGTTTAGCTTATTTTATTGTGTACCACTGTATTCTTTAATTCATGCATAAATAAAAGCTGTTATGTGAATCTAGATTGAAAAACATTGTTACAGAACTCTGGCATAAGTCGTTGATATCTAATTTAAAAAATGTTTTCTTAGTATTCTATTAATCGATCCCTTTTGCTTATTCATAGTATTATAAAACTTTTTATGATAAAAAATTGGCCGAAATACACGTATTTTTCTGCTTTACCCAATGCAGATAACATACATTTTAATATATGATATAAAGCTTATCTATTCCAGTCTATGCAAATTACATAATCGTTCTATGTATTACAACTTGTGCTGGCCTGAAATAATTTATAAATTATAGTTACATTACGTAACACTTTTCAGTTATAAATTGTTTTTGGCATAGGCTGGTATAGAAAGTTAATCAATGGTTTGATAAAATGTTTTTTGGCTTGATTTGTATTTTTCAGTTTTCGAAAAATGCATTAAATAACAAAAAAATGAATAGACTAACGATAAGTGAAATTTTAATATTTATTGTAATTTATCAAAATTTAAAGTTGACAAGCTTTTACACTAAAGTTCTCTCTCTCTCTCTCTCTCTCTCTCTCTCCTCTCATTCAATCGCAACCAATCTCTCTCATACGAATTTTTTTATCACAATTTAATTGTAAATTTGTAGGTATGAATTACAAAAGAATATACACTATACTTGTTAAACAAAGGTGAATCAGAAAGTTTTATCTAGATTTTCATTTTGGTTCAAATATGATTTTAATAAGTAGTACTCAATCAAAGCACTAAAAACACGAAAACTTTTTGCGAATACAAAGCAAATTTAAAGGTAGAACAGTTAGTTGATCTAATGTAAAATATTACTTATGAAGTGGAAGTTGATTTTTACTGTTACTATGGGCACAATGCGAACCACACCCGTTTCACCTCAATGCTAATATCTGTAATACTTTCCATTAACTCCAACCATTTTATATCATCAGCAGATGGTTCATAACTTCCATTATGTACGCGTGCTTGAAAAAGCGAGTGACACCCGCATAAGTAGTGTTCACTATCTACAGTAAATCTAGTTTTACTATCACTTTTACGTCTCAAACAAATTTAACCGCAGATTCTAAACCCAAAATAATATTTCTCCTGATTCGATAGTTTGATTCAAATATTTTAATTACTTAAAAATAATTTTTTTAAAAATTATTTCCATGTATGAACTAATATCGCAGATTTGGCTAATCGACGATAGGCTGTGGAAAAATAGACACTTGACTATGAGTTGGGGTATAGATGATTGTACCTAATTGCACATAGTATGCGATGCCCCATGCATTAGCAGTGCTATGGCACGTGCGTGTATTGACTGACTTGAGTGCATTACAATAATATATATTCTATTCACCATTCAGTATACGCTTTATAACATTAGGCACAAAAACACACCTGAGCCACATGAGCCACAGTAACCGCGGATATTCGCTAACATGATGCGATATATCCTGTCAGGATGTTTCCATTTACTACTCATGACTATTATGTGCCATCAAACTCTATTATTATGTGTCAAAATAGAATAACTGATTTTTTTTTATTAAAAATCGATTTTATTTTTAGCTTAAACTATTAAACATAAATTCATTTTAAGAATATCACAATTTTAATAATATTTTGGTAAATCATATAATATTTTTACGAATAGATATCTATATATCTGTTCTCATTATAAACAAAGATCAATTGCCGTTATAACATGCATATAGTTTTGCCATCATTTTTATCAATGCCGTAATAATACCAAATCTGTTTTCTTATACTGTAATACTAAAATGAATGAATACTAGAAATAAATGTGGAATTTTCTGGCTCTACAAAACCACAATTTTAAGATTTTATACAACTTAGGAAAATAATATATATAAAAATTATTTTTTTCTCAATACCATATTTTAACTTTTTTCGTTCACTTTTTTCGATTGAAATTCAATAGAAACCCTACCTCGATGTAATGGCTGTGAAGGAATTATATTCGATCGGTTTATTTTAAAATTGGGACAAGACAATGAAAGACATACGTGTTGGCATTCAGGTATTTTTGGAAGAAATTGAAAATTTATTTAATTAAAATATGTGTCATACGGTATACTGTAAATAGATTAGAAAGAAAATATAAGTTAAAAATTTAGACACCAATATCGTTGCATTTAATTAATACAATATTCTCCATATTTGTACGAATCTATTAAGTTGATATTGTTAGCTAGTTAATATTGAAGTCAAAGGATTTTTAGAATTATTCTTTTTATTAATTTTAACACACATTTAAAGTTAAACACACAACACATTAGACTTGTAGCTACATCTCGACAAAGACTGAATTGAATTACATAAACATAGCAACTCATACATAAATCCTAAGTCTTTATTACGCAATATAAGTTATTAAACAATTCATTATTTATAATTTCATTTCCTTTAAATACAAATTCCTTAAATACATGACTACACTATTTTTTAATCCAAATTGGTGAATCAGGATTCAAAACCTAAGTTAAATCGGATTTAAAAAGTTGATTTTCCAAAAATATTCATTTTATGAATATACACGATTAAAACATATAATTATTACTAAAAACTCATAATTTTTTGGATTCGTTAAAAATAGAAAAGTCTACAAACTAACCGAATATGAATATCAAGTTTCAATATTTTAATTTTTTAACCTTAAAATATTGTTTACTTTACCCATATAGCGAACAATACGGCATATAGATTTATAAAAACTGTTAAATAAAAAAAAAGTTGTATACTAAGAACATTTTCGTTGGTTATTCTATAATTTATTTGCGTAATATTCCATGCTTTAGTTATATGTGACAACATTTTGTATGATAAAGACGATGTCCCTTAATAATCCACACTTAAAACTAACAAAGTTTAACAGTCAAAATTCTCAATATTTTAATCTCAAGTTTAATCCAAATCTGATACAAACGAGGCCCAAATTAAGTTTTGAAAATTTTACTTTAGTTTAGGTCTAAACTAATAATTATAACAAGTATTCAAAAATCATTCATTATTTTTAAATTAAAATCCTATTAAATTTGAGTTAAAGAGTTGCAAATGTTTTATTTTCAGGATGCTTAGTATGTTCCGATTGTCACGCATCTTTAACGATTAAATGTTATTTAAGAAATGGGCAGCCTTATTGTAAGGATGACTTTTATAAAAGATTTGCAAAAACAAAATGCGCCAATTGTGAGTTAGGTAAATACCAATAACTTACAATACTGTCCTAAATTTATGCTTAAACAAGTGAGTAAAACAATATTTTGTTCGATGACATTTAAAGGCATTCCTCCGACAGCTATTGTGAGAAGAGCGCAAGAAAATGTATATCACATGCATTGTTTTAATTGTATACTTTGTAAAAGAGCGCTTAATACAGGTCAGAAAAGCTCCAGAACTTATTTATTTTTTTTGTTATATCTCATATTTCATAGTTGAAAATAACTACAATAAAATTTTAAAAATAAACAGGCGATGAATTTTATTTGATGGAAGACAACAAATTAGTTTGCAAAACTGATTACGAATCAGCGAAGCAAAGAGGTAAGAGTTAATTGGTGAGTGTCACGTTAAACAAGTATTTTGTCTGTATTCTAATTGCTATTGTAAATTACTGGACACTTTAAAATACAAAATACAGTTTTAGAGTGCTATCAAAAGTTTTTGTTTAGTTTTGTTTAAATAAGTATTTCAAAAATTTTTTAATTAACTGGTGAGACACCGTGAATAGACGTTATTTTTTACAATCGAGCATAATCTGTGTAAAACTTTTAAAAATTAAATGTGTAAAAGAATGATATGGCTGAGATCAGAGTGTGACCCTCCTCTATAGTTTATCTTAGCCACACCATTCATCATTTTTATTTATTTTACAAAATTTTAAGCAAAACAAAGTCATATATAACTGATTTATTAATAACAGATTATTGATTTGAATACAGAATCGTCATCAAAACGTCCACGTACTACAATTACTGCCAAACAATTGGAAACTCTTAAAATAGCGTATAATAATTCACCAAAACCAGCTCGACATGTGAGAGAACAACTAAGTCATGACACAGGGTTAGATATGAGAGTAGTTCAGGTAAACTAAATCACCATTATTATAGTTATAGTTATTTGATTATAGTTTTAAAAATCATTGAATTATATCAATCAAATTGTTTTTAACGCATATTAAATGCTAAAGGTTTGGTTTCAAAATAGAAGAGCAAAAGAAAAAAGACTGAAAAAAGATGCTCATGGAGGACATGTAGGGAAATCTCATCATCATCTGGGATCACAAAGTGGTAGCGCATCGAATAATAGATGGCCAAGTAATAATAGTTTGTCTGTAGATGCGATGCCGCATAGCAATGCTTCATCCGCTATACTGGCAAACGAAACGTCTACATCTTGTTCTTCTTGGTTTGATGACGCTATTATCGACGATAGTGAAGATGAGTCTATCATTTCACAACAATACTAACACTTTTCATAACTTTATTATACATAAAACACTCAAATATTTGTATTTACCAGTATATAATTTTGTAAAAAATTAATTTAATTTAATAAAATCAAAGTTAATTTTTTTAATGGTTAAGCCAGAATTTAAAATATTTATCCTTGAATTTCAAATGGACAGCAATTTAATATGAAATGAGAGTGATATAAATTTGATTTTTATGTTGACACTATAACTACTTTGAGTTTTGAACACTCCTTCGATAAATTCTTTATCAACTTATTATCGATAAATTTTTTAAAAATCAAACTTACAAATCAATTATTTAAGTTTCAATCAATAGAATATGAAATCTTTAAATTTTAATTAAATAAGACTTAATCGTTAGTCTAAAAAACAAAATGTTTCAGCTATTATAATGTTTAACTTTTTATAATCTAAATGTGAATCTAAATAAACTTATTAAGCGAATAATCTACAAGTTTTTAACTGATTAAAGAATTAAGTATTAGGAAGGAACATCTAAAGTATTTTAAGAATATTTTTAATCAAACGATTTTAGCAGAGCTCGTATGACATCAAATAGATGCGTATGAATTAGGTAATGAAAATATATTTTATCCGTGATTGAAAATCAGCCCACACTGCAATCTCTCTGATCGTTAACAGAGCCATATTTGGCAACCCTTTAAACAACCTTCTGATTTTTAATTATTTTGAAAAAATATTTATTTAAAAATATCTAAGAGCAAACAATCATTTACCAAACTTTTAACGATTCATGCGTATTATAGTCGTCTATTATTTAAAATGTCGAAATTAACTCAAATAAGAGAACAATTTCGAGTGAATCTTAAAGTTAGATCAAGTGATAGTAACAATAATAGTTTTGTCGATACATCAAAAGTTTTCGATAGAAACAAATTTCAAGTTAAAAGTGAACCAACAACTTCAAATATTGTGCCGAAAGTTAGTTCAAGTTCAATTCCGACGTGGAATAAAGCTAAGAAACAAGACACAACATCACCAGTAATCATTCCTAAAAGATATTCAACACCTTCTCAACAAATTAAAAACAATAATAATCTGCTGCGAGATGAGAATTCAAGTTCAAGTGTGAAGACTAACAATTTGCAAAGATCTTACCCAATTGCGAAGAAATTCGATGATCAAGATTTTAAAAACGGCAATAAAAACATAAGTAGCAGCGCAACTATTTTTAACAAAACTAATTTTAATAATAATAAAACGATTAAGCCAAATATTAAAACTAATAATAAATTAGCGAATAGTTTTGGTCAAAAGTCGAGACAATTGAAAACAATAATTAATGATAATTTGAAATCCCGAAAAGTTAACGAAGACGATACACTGTGCAGATATTGTAAACGATCATTTGTTTCACAAGATAGACTGCAAAAGCACGAGAATGTGTGCCTTTCGGCGTATGGAAAGCAAAGATTCAAATTTGATTCCACCAAACAAAGATTTAAAGGAAAACCAAACGAGTATTTACAGAGCTATGAAAGTTCACTCAAAGTAATAATTATATTTTTTTACGAGTTTATAACTTAATAAAATTTAAACTATCTCAATATGTGTCGGTTACTCCCCCTCTCTCTCTCTCTCTTTCTCTCTCGATTTTTCCTAACAAAGCTTATTATTGTAAAAGATTTCAGGCTAAATAATTAACATTTGAATAAAATAGGATGATAAAAATGATGTGCAACAACCAAATTGGAGAGCACAGCACGATTGCTTTTTAGCAACAATTCGATCAGTAAATGATGAAAATGGCAATGGAAGTACTTATTCGCGAATGGTTGCCGCAACGCAAGAGGCATGCAATTACTGCAAACGAAGATTCAATAGCGATGCTTTAAAACGACATCTTCCCATATGCGCCAAATTGTACCATAAAAAAGTTATGATTGGTGACAGAGAGTTCCACAATTAAATTGAACTCTATTTTTATAATCAAATTTATACATTACTATTGTCGTAAAATTTTAAAATTCCAATTCATTAATAAGTAAATAAAGGTGAAAATATAAGCAAAGTATTGTATTTTGATTTGGCATTTAAAATACAAAAATATCCCGGAAGCAAATATAAACCAGAATTATTCTTAAATATTGAATGGCAAAAATATGCTACACTATCAACAAACCCTTTGTACTTCTCGTACGTTAGCGCGAAATATAAAAATAAAAATTCCTTACATTTTAAATTAGGTTTTTGAAAGTACAAGTTAAATTAACACCGCTTAAGCAAACAATAATTCGATGCATTCTCATAGAGTAATATTTAGCCTATAGTCTAGTCTATCGTTTTCATAGTTTAAAATATTTTCAGAAACGGAAAGTTAAATTTTTGAATATTATCGAAAAACTATTATTAATTATAGTATGCTAATACCTCTGTAATAATTTCTACACTGTAAATACCTTATGGAATAAATAAATTGAATAGAAGATGAAGTGGTTTATATCTGCAGAAATTTTATACGATTTGGTACACTGGCGTACATTATGACCAGAGTCTCGACTTACCGGAAATTTACTTTTTTATTATAAATAAGGATGCGAAAATAGTTAGAAAAAAGGATGCAAAATAGTTAAGTATTAGTTAGAAATAATTGGCCAAAAAAAGTTAGAAAAAATCTATTGATTTTACATCAGAAATTTTCAAAAACTGTATGGCATGCAAAAACTAAACTTAAATGGCAATATTTTGCGCCTAAAACATTTTTAAAAAATTTTTTAAAAATATTTTTTAAATGAAACCCCGAAAACATTACCCCTCCCTAAACTTATCAGATTTAAGCGAAAATTTTTTCTATTCTACTCCAATTTGTCTAATTTTACAAATATTTTCAATTAGTCACAAATAAAATAAAATAGTTAGATATTTTTAAAATAGTTAGAATAGTTAGATAAAAATAACTTTTTTTTGAATTATTTAAGTTATAAAACTATATATTAGTTATTGTTATGTTTTTGAATGATTTTCAAGAATTGTAAATTTACTATTTTCGCAACCCTATTTATTACCAAAATTATATAAAATTCTTTTTCGATATAAGAGTTAACGTAATCAATGGGAAATAACACGTCATCGCAGAGTGATATCGTAATATCTTTCCAATTGCCCAAGAGATGACTAATATTAAAACAAATGTTTATTTTCATTCGGAAAAACCAGCTAACGATAAAGATATGTGTTCGTTAAGAGATCAAAACGTTAATAATTTCAAGAAACAAGGTTTATATATGAGGCGAGTGTGAAATTGCTTTTGACACTCTCTGGTGTTTCAAATTAAGTTTTAAGCTCGAAAATTACCATTTCTTCATAACCATAGCTTTTTGTTCTGAGCTCGATATAAATAAATAGTTTTTAAAAAGATATCTCAGGATGGAATCTATTTAACACAAAAATACTTAGCTTTTCATTAATGATAGGTATTTTTCTTTCTTTCTAAGAGCCTTCAGAGAAAACAGTCATTTTTTATTATAAAATATAGTTAGGCTATTTTAATAATTGTTTGCATAGGCTGTAGCTGATTATGAAATGATAATGTTTGGTTAGGCTTCCAATCTCTACCACAAAATACGGTCTTTTCACAACAATAATTGATATGGTATGCGAGATCTTTGATATTATGCTTAATGCGGTTAATTAGATGAATTTAAGTTTTATTTGTAACCATAGAAGATATGATTTGTATAACTTTAGTATTAGGGAAGTGAAAATCGTTAATCAACAATTAAACAAAACAGTAACCATTTCTATTAAAAACAATTTTATAAACGAATAAAAAAATTTAAGTTAACGAAATAAACGATTTTTGACTATTGAAACGATTTTTGAAATATCAAATGATTTTAGTCATATTAAATTTAGCCATTTTTTAGGTTTCAAAAAACATTTATGTAATGGAAAAATATATTTAACACTTCAGAGAAAAAACGGGATAAAAATCACCGCAGTGTATTAAAATTTTTGAAATTTTTTTAGGTTGGAATAAATTCTTGAAATTTTAGGTTTTCTTCGAATATATACACACTATTAATATGGTAAATTTTCATAAATTTTGCTATAATACTTTTATTTATATTAACAGGTTTTTAACTGCGAGTTTGATCTTGGGTAGAATTTATCCCGTAATACCTTAAATGGATGGCAATGTTATTAAATGAGATTTGCTTCTTTTTTTTAACTTTCAGTGCAACACAAGTTCAATTCATTTGGCAAAATAAAGAGGGAATAAATTGATTGCTATTCCTGAGCGTTGTTATGTCTTTTGGGATAAAAAAATAGTATTGGCTGCGATATATTGATAAAAACAAGTAATCGTTGCTCTAGAAATTATTTTGCTGTTAACGTTTTCTATTATTTTTTGAGATAAAAAACTTGTATTTGTTACGATATTTTGTAAACAATTCAAGTAATCACTGGTATGGAAATGTTTTGTTAACAATAATGATATTGTATTTCGGGTTAAAAAGCCCCTTTAAAATAATTTACTATAAACTCACTGTTTGTTTTCTTGTTTTCTCAATTATGCGGTTAACTTTAAAATTATTTCCATGGTTTGAAATTAATATTACACAGCCTTTGATACCTTTCAGAAAATAAAATTGGTTATCGGATTTAAATAAACTATCGAAAAATAAATTATTCGTAGAAACATTAGTTTATATTTATAAGATTTAGTTTGGAAAGTTTTGCTTAAGAAATTCAATTTTTGTTATCGTGTAAAATATTAATTTTTTTCTAAATCTCGATAAATGAAATTTTTTTAACAATTTAGCTATAATTTATTATTTATAATGCTTATTTAAAAAAGTTTTGTCAATTAGTCTTATTTAATTCCAAATATAAGTTATACAATGGGTTGTGTTAATAAAATATTTTCAGGAATGGAAGTTAACTTTTTTCCCAAAATACTTGCTCAGTTAATTTTAGAGGTAATAATAAATTGGCGAGAAGGGTAGTTGACGCTTTATTACGAAATACTTTCTGCCTTGAGTTAAGAGTTTTTATAGGATTGGCGGGAATCGATGTTTATTTTTTATCCCGAAATACTTACTACACTTTGTGAGCTTATCAAACATATTGGCGGGAATGGAAGTTCAAGTTTTGTCCCGAAATACTTACTACAGTTTGTGAGCATAGCAAACATATTGGTGGGAATGGAAGTTCAATTTTTGTCCCGAAATACTTACTACAGTTTGTGAGCATAGCTAACATATCGGTGGGAATGAAAGTCCATTTTTTATCCCCATTTTTCATACTATATTCATTTTTGTTGCCAAAAACTAAAATTTTTCAAATGATTATTCAAAAGACTTTTGGGCAATTTTTCAAACGAGTAATAAACGATTTTGCACCTTTTTTCATACGATTTTCACTTCCCTATTTATTATGATTATCAAATGATAAAAGATTACAATAGCTGTCATATACAAACAAATTTAACAAATAATATCAAAATGATTTCATAATGTATCTTTATGATTATTCAAACAAGAACGATACTTATTTTAAGATTAGTCATTGAAAATAAAGTTATGAGTAAAGTTAAAAGATCTTAGTATGTTTTTTATTATAAATAAATGAATTCAAGCAGAGTATTATTAATTGATTACAACAACGCAATAGTATATTCCTTTATAAATAAAAGAAAACAATAGAGTACTTTAACATGAGTGCGTACTAGTTTTGTTTAACTTTCAACTTTTAATTTTGCTTTTCTTTTTCTTTTGCTTTTGATTTTTATTTTAATATAGATTGTCTTTTGCTTTTTCTTTTGGATTTATTTTTAATTTTACTTGTATT
This sequence comes from Phthiracarus laevigatus, assembly GCA_034700185.1. Lineage (NCBI taxonomy): Eukaryota > Metazoa > Arthropoda > Arachnida > Sarcoptiformes > Phthiracaridae > Phthiracarus > Phthiracarus laevigatus. The sequence continues at coordinate 28,086 of JAQIXJ010000672.1, forward strand.
TTACTTTTGCTTTTATTAGAATTTTTAGTTTTGCTTGTATTTTACTTTTGCTTCAAGCAAAAGTAAAATTAAAATATTTATTTTACTTTTGAATTTTTATTTCGCTTTTTAATGCAATTTTTAAAAGTAATAGTCAAATAATTTGTCTTTTGCTTTTACTTTTGGCAATATTGATTTCATTTGTATTTTGTTTTTACTTTTAAGAACATTTACATTTAGCTTGTATTTTACTTACGCTTTTAACAGTTTTTTTCATTTCAATTATATTTTCAAGCAAAAGTAAAAGTAAAAACAAGATCGTTGCGGTCATAATATCTGACTTTGTTATTTAAATTTTATTAAGTTTATGGTCGCTCGCTCTCTTCGTTCGCTCGCTCCCATTATTTTATATTTTCGGTTATAAGTTAGTTATTATGTTAAAAGCAGATGAAATCAAAAACAAATAGCTTTATTATCGTTTATAAGTGGCATATGCCACTTTAAGTTTTGACATTTTTGACGAATTTCGCCTATGTTAACTAGATTTTGAGATATTTTTGAGTTTATAAATCAATAATTTTACAGCCAAAACTGGCATATGGCACTTTTATTATTAATCTTTTATTAACATTTTAGAATAGTTTTGCCAATTTCTGCCAGTTTTTTGGTATTTTTTTACTATTTTGAGTCTATAAGTCATTTTTATTACAGCAAAAACCGGCATATGCCACTTTTGGTATTAATTAAATTTTGTCATTTTAGCCTAATTTTTCCCATTTTGGCTAAATTTCGGTATATTTTTGCTATTTTTAGTCTGAAAATCACTATTTTTATGTCAAAACCGGCATATGCCACTCAATTTTTATTATTAATTTTCACTTATTTTGCCTAAATTTGTATATTTTTGCCAGTTTTGTGGAGTTTTTTTATATTTATTCAACAAAAAGCGGCATATGCC
>JAQIXJ010000673.1:0-29021 GCA_034700185.1 Phthiracarus laevigatus
AAAAAAAATATAATGTAAAAAGGTCATAATAAGCTAGATAATAGTAAGAATTTGCAGATGCCCGTTGGTATTAACCAAACATCACCGCATGGGGAGAGCTTGACTTGATTCGTATGACAAGGTCAAGCATAAAATTAGATGATATTTTTATTCTTTTTATAACATTTTTTGGATTTTTCCGAAATTTTTTATTTTTAGCTCACTTTGTAAAAGTCAGCTATTGGATTGGAATTTCTGTCGGTCTTTTTTTAAATCACTTTAATCAGACTGAAATGATCAAAATTGTGTCAATATTTGGTCAAATCTGAGTCAAATTTGGCTTAAATTTGGTCAAAAATGACAAAAAAGGGTGCAAAATTGGCTTTAATATGGGCAAAACAGGGCTAAAATTAGGTCAAAAATAACTAAAAATTGGGCTAAATTAGTCAAGGGAAGTCAGAAAATATTGTAAACAAATTTGGGTTTTTCCCGGTTCGGTAACAAAAATCGAAGTTTTGATATTGGCGTTTTTGGGTTATTTGGGTTATCCAAAACTCATATATTGGCAGTTTTTAGAGATACTGATTAGTACTATCCAACCAAATTACATACACACTCAAATTCGACCACCCAAAGCTTATATAAAATTAAATGTTAAAATTTTAAAAAATATTAAAATAATCAATTACTTGAGCTACAATCAAACACTGAAATAGTAGTCATACAAAACTGCAAATTTCAAATGAGCAATGTAATCGAACTTAAAAGACAGTAAAAGTGAAAAAAAATTGGAAATTTTTTGTTCGTTCATAGCATACGTATTATGTGTATGTGTAGTATAGAATTAATAAAAATGTAATACCAGCTTTAAAAATAACTATATTTACTTATCTTTTCAGTGAATATAACAACAATTTTATATATGAAAATTTATAGATTTATAGATAAAAATTAAATTTGTTAGATTTTAATTACGTAAGCCTTAAGGACAACTAATTGGGACAAAACAACTCAATAAATGCGAAAGCTTTAAAAATAGTATTTATAAATTAACCATTAAAATTTATTAAATATCACTTCTATTGTATACTCCAAATTATATAACTATATTTTAAATAATGCTAACTTTTATTTTAAAGCTGTTTTAAAATATTGTGTTTCCATAATAAAGTGATTCATTAAAGTGAATCCTATATTTATTCATGGATAGACATTCAGTCTCAACTCTTTTAACTTTTAACTATTATTTTTATATAGTTTACAATATCAATTAATCCTATAATTGCATTAATATATGCATAAAATCTTTCTGGTTTATATATAAAACACTTGTATATACATTTTTTCTCAGCGAATCCTATAAACGGTTGTTTGAATCCATCTACACTACATTTTAAATTGCCATAAAACAGAATTGGCAAATAAAAAGTAAAATTAGAGTCTAAAGATAATATTGACTATAAAAAAGGTTTATAATTATCAATTGATTACCTGTTTTACATTATTATTTTTAAACTATTTCCTGCATTTATTAAGATGTTTTGCCTAGAATAATTTTGTTTTTAAGGCTAACGTTTTTATAATTGAACAAATCTAATAATTATCTACAAAACTCTATAATCCGTTTTCTATAAAATTTATTATAAAAAGTTAGTGTTATTTTGGCGGAAAAGACAAGTAAAATTAATTATTTTTAATGGTTGAAATTTCAATTTTTAATTATATGCTACACATTCACTAACAATACGTATATGTTTTGAATGATCAAAATTTTTCGAAAATTATTTCCATTTCTCCACTAATATCGGTGCATTTTATTAATCGGCATTCTGGTATGACCAGTAATTCCATGTTTTATTACTGCTCATGTAATTGAATATTTTAATTTTTTTAAATTATTTACATTTATTTTTTATTTCGGATATGTGCGGACCAAATGGGGTGATTGGAATGTAGGACTAGTCGATACCTATCTATTAATAAAACATTTATGAATTTTGGGGCTTGAGTTGACTCAATAAACCCGAAAAATGCCTAACTCGAAAATTCGATTTTGTTGGCGAACCGGGCAAAACCCAAAATTATTACCTATATTTTCGGACTTCTCTTTAATCAGGGATTCCAAAAATACCCCACTTTGCCGAATCCTAGCTGTGACCAGTTCGACACTCTTAACAATTATGTAAAACCATAAGCAATAACAACGTTTTTTATCCGTCAAAAAATTTAGTTATTGTTTGGTATAATAAAGAGTTTGCGCACTTAATGTTACATATTAACGAAATGCATATTAATGAAAAGGCGAATAATATATGTTATAAGTAACAATATTTTTGTCTGTACTCTGTCGGCAATAACAAATTCTACTAACTAGTCAATTGATATATATTTTAGAGTATATGACAAAAACTATATAAATATGGTATAAAGTACAAAATGAAATTGAAATTAAACTTTGGAAAGAAGTGTTCAAAAAAGTTAATTAAGTTTATTGGAAAATACTTTTCAAACATTAGTTGTGATTAAATTTACAAAATTCAAATGAGTTGTTACTCTCGTGAACAACAATTCAAAGTAAATGCTTATTTGAATCGTAAATTTAAATTTTGAATTTCCTTAAAATGGAATGAATTTCATTCAACCAATCATTCAATGATTTTATGATTTAAATTGCAAAACAGTTCAATAATTTCCAACAAAACCAATAATATTTAAAACTCTAAATATATATTGAGTTTAAAGTTATGATAATTAATGTTAAGAAATATAAAACTTATTATAAAAATAATGAAAACTTTCATCAAAGTTTTTAAAACACATTTTTTTAATATTTTTTAAGAATTTTTTCCGCAGACATATATAACTTTTATAAAGTGCATTCAAAGCATTTTTTGTATCTGTTTTTTTATTTCACTTATCAATCAATGACTTAAATTGAACGAACTCTAGTATTATCCAAAAAATGTAACTTTATATAAATCTAAAAGTTTATACATTCTTTTCCTATCTCTCTCTTTCTCTTTCTTCTCTGTTTGACTCGTTTTCGGCAAAAAAAAGTCGATGTTAACGTAAAATCGCAAAAATTGATTTCGATTTTTATTTTAGTCTATATTTTCTATGATTTTTATATATAGACTATACTATACAATACAATACAATACGAAAAAGTAAATAAGAAAATTTGACTTTAAATCTCCTTAAGTCTTCAAACACTCGATTCTGTCAATTCGTTTCTAACTTTTCTCTCTTTTTTAGTGAAAATTCAATTTCAAGGATTTTAGGATTTTGATTTGATTGAATACAAAACTGGAAATTCACAGTAAATTTCATGATAATCTCAAACAAATGATGTGCGCGCGCGAACTAAATATTACTTTCAAAACAAATACTTTTCAGTAAATAAGCTGAAAATCTCTAAAAATTCTTAATAAGCTTTTAAACCGTAAATATAATTACTTTTTTGCAAACAAAAATTTAAATTGAATTTTCATAACAGCTTAAGTACGGAGTAGTAGTAGTAAAGCTTAATTTATTTGGGAATAAAATCAAATGACATTATTCAATTTAATTTATTTTTATGTCACAAATTTTATTGAATTTCCTAATTAAAAAAAATTTCTTTACAGAACCAAACAAAACAATTAATTTACTAAAAGAGGAACAAAACAAAAAAAGTTATTAGTGTATTATAATAGCAGTGAAATCCGTTTTGCGTGCTTTTGGCCATATTTTATATATAAGTTATGATTTATTGAACTAAAAACGGAGTAAAATGAGAGTTCATTTGTATTTTCTAATATTAAGCGCTCATTAATTTATTTCTATTAATAATACTTAATGTATATTAATATATTATATTTAATATATCATTAAAAAAGTTTCGCTAAAATCATTTACGAAAAAGAAAAAAATGTCATAATTTTTATAATCGCTTTAAAACTCTTAAAAATGATCATATTTTCTCTTTAGTAATGAGTTTGCTCTGATATAGACTATTATTTTAAAGTATAGACACTATATTTTACACTAATATTACGCAATAAAAAATAATAATACACTTGTGAACGAAGATGAGACCAAAAAAACGATAGCAATTCCCAGATTATTTTATTATTATGTTGTTTTTTACTTAAAACCTATTTTGACGCTTAAACTTCAGTGAACTTCTTTCTGTTTTTAAAATAACACTCGAAATTGGCATTAACTCCGAGAGTTGAACCACTTTTGTTTAAAAAAAAATAATAGCTGTAGTTATGACCTTTTGTTTTATTTTATTTTTTGTTCTCTTTCTCTCGTTTTGTTTCGTTTGTAACAAAAAATAAGCTTAATTTGGCACTCTTTACACACACTATTTCCAATGCACCTTAAATTTTATGTCCAATTTATGTGTGAAGCGCTATTAAACAATGCAATGCCCAGAATTGCACACAACGTTCATACAGTCATACGCTGTAAATGAAACATTGTTGTGTTCGTTCATGTTATTCTTAAGCTCAAACTATTTTATACGTAATGTTTGTGTTATTCTTTTATTTTTTATTTTTGTGACTAAAATGAACGATTATATTGTTATTTTATTGTTTTCTGTTCTGAAAGAGAAAAAAAATGTATTATAGTATTAAAGCAAACCAAAAAAAAATCATTATATTTTCTAAAATAAAAATATGCGCTTATATATACTTTTATATTAAAGCAAAAGATAAGCGCTAATTCAAAATTTATCAATTTAATCATATTTGATATTTTATTATTCTCAAACATTCATAATAAAAGAATACTGAAGAATAGGCATATTTTGTATTCAAAAATATATATATATACCGATATTATATTAAAAATATAATATAATAATAGATAACCAAAAAAAAATTCTATAATAAATTTATAGCAAGTATTATCAGACCATCCGCTTTTGTTAACCAACAAAATCAACGAATCATTAAATCTATGGTGTGTTATATTAAACTTAATTTTAAATTATTTTTTTCTTTGTTTGCATTTTTTTAGCTCACATTGTCCAAACAATGTCGAGTTTATTTTATTCCTAAAGCAGATATTACTGTAACTCTATTTAGCGCTAATTTCTAAAAAATATTAATTTTTAAAACAAAGTTTAGATTAAAAAATTGTTTCAAATTAAGATTTTAATATTAATTGTTTTTAACTATAGTATTATGAGCAAAATTATTATTATCGATGAAGTTGAAAATTCAAACCATCAATATTTACTTGTTTATATATCCATGTTTTATTGATTTGAAAGTCAAAAAGTGTAAACTAAAACATAAACTAGTATTTAACCCTAACTTCAAATTTTTTCGTCTTTATATAATTAAGTTAATGCAGTAATTTTTTTATTAAGAACTAGAAGTAGTTTTAAAATATAAGTTCTCATCCTTCTCTAAATTTTCGTTCATCATTTACTTCAATTTAACATTAAGTCCAAAGCTTCAACTCTTAATTATGTCGAAAAATATTAAAGCACACATACTGTTAAATAATTAAAGGATTTGCGAAAACCATTTACTCTTTTAACGGCATATTTTTCTCATTATTTTCAAACAAAAATGAGCGTTTTTTATTCTCTAATACGAAATGTGAAAACAAATATAAGTCGACACTTGACGTTATCTTAAGCATTATGCAAATGTAATTCAGTAATGATTCAAACATTTTAATTATATCTCTTCTACACGACTACGCGTAACGTTAGCTTTTTTAATGATGTAAAAACACTTAACTAGTGAAACAATTCCAAACGAAATACAAATACTAATGTTTAATGAGATTTTTTTTTGTCCCCATAGTTATTATGCAGAAACATGTCATTAATTAAAAAGTTTTTTTAACCAAAAAATATATTTTTTTATTGATTTTTTTTCGTTTTTCATACTCATTAATATGTAGAGTTTTTCTTTGCGCATCAAAAAAGTTTTATTCCCATTTAAGAGTGCGTTAATTAACGGAACATAACTTCAATTTTTCAAACAAATGTTTTTTAAGTTTTTAAGTTAATGCACACTCGAGTATAATATTTCTATGCAAAAAATTCTTATCTGACACTCTCTAATGGGAATAGTTTTAGCGAAAATGGTTTGGTTATATAATAGATAAACAAATTTTGTACTGTTTTTGTTACAAAAAACTTTCCGAATTAGTGGCTCAAGAAAGTTTTTAATAACCCAATGGAATTTTGTTTGAAACTCAAGCTATTTAATATTTTATAAATAATTATGAGTAATTAATTATATGTTTGAATTTAATAAAAGTATTAAACTTTAAAATTGATTTTAATAATTAATAATATACTGCAATGTACTTCAAGATTATTCTTAGATTTTAGTTTATTCAACTGTACATCAGATAGAGAGAGAGAAAGAGAGAAAGAAAAGTTTTTTTGTTTCGATAATGGTTTCAAAGGTTTCAATGCAAAACATTAGCATCGCATGAAAAAACAATAGACTTTTAGTCTGTTTTGACTTTCAAATGTAAAATGACTCAAAAAATTGATGAAGCAGTGAATAACAAAAAGACTAAATCAATGATGAATTGGAATAAAAGAAGAAAAAAAATAAAGGAAAGAATAAATGGGTGTTTCATTCAAATGAGAATAAATAACTTCGGAAAACATTAGAACACATCATTAAATTATGGAATACTTCTTTAAGTTTATGATGATTATGATGACTGAGTGAATCATTTTCATCTCATATTAGACTGAATTTGGGAGACGTGTGTTGTTTACTAAACGCATAATTTTGCGAAACATTAATATTCAATAATAAACTGAAACTCATTTCCAACATATAAACACATCTATACTGCCATTACTTTACATTACAGTTACAGTCATTATTATAACTGAACGATAGACTCTATAATAGACTATTAGGTTATTATTATATTTTTAATTTTAAGCATCGTTTAACTCCATTCAAATGCTGAATATTTTATCCTAAATTACTGAATTGTTTTTTTTTAAATTTTCGTCGTATTAGAATGTCTATTTCCTAGATTATTAAATTTATTATTTGTTATACAATTTCGACAAAAAAACAAGAAAGCATTTCAAATTTTGTTTCTTCTTTTAATAAGTTTTGTGCTTTTCTTTATGAATTATAAGATGAAAAGTTTAACTACAATTTATTGTTAGCAATGTTTCATCCGTTTTAGTGCTAAAAAATAAAAACATTAAAATAAATAAATAGCTCTGAAAATATATGACAATCAAAATGATTAAAAAATAAAAAAATGCTATAAAAACGAAACTTTTATAAGGCTTTGCTATAAACTATATGTTTTAGTATTTATTTCATTTGTTGATGATTACACACCAAAATCTTTGTGTTCATTTTATCTATAAAAAGTCTTTTGATATTATTTTTATGGGAAAAGTTTGGACAAACGATCTCTAAAGACATATCTTAGTGTTATTGCGCACAAAATCCAAAAAGTGTGGCGTCTTTATCGAAAATCATTATTTGAATTTCGTGAGCGGTATTAACTTAATTTAATGCATTTAAGTATAGCATTATTACAATTTATTAATTTAATTTTATTTTAATAAATGAACGAAAATGCAATGAATTTTTTAATATAAAAAAACTATTGAAAAGCGTTTCAGTAATATTAATAAACTTTTTTTTATAAAGTTTTTTAATATATGTTTAGAATTTGATTGAATGTCTCATAAAAATGTCAAATAATAATGATTATTAATGTTCAATAAATCATTCAATGAATACTTTAATATGAGATAATATGAACAAAATTTGCAATGTGTGTTCAAATACTATTATGATTCACACTATTCATTCATTCATAGCGCATCACCGAATTGGTTGCCAATTAATTCTACCACAAGTACGTCTTCAATCGATGATCACTCGTTTAATAATTCAATACAATGTCTGGAAAGATATGTGGTTTAAAATTTGTAATCAATATGTTTCATAGTTATTGCACATAAACTCCATAAAACATGGTATTTATTGAATGAACATTATATGATAACTTATCCGTGAATAAGCAATTCAATCGATATTACAGTATAAATTTTAACTTTTATCACATATGATGTGTTCAGAGACATCATAAAGCTTTTAAAAAAATAAAATGAATTCAAATATTAGATAAACATATTCGAAGTAATTATCATAAAATGGTTTAATTAGTATTAAAATTAACAGCAAAACTTTACTCTTAACGTATTTTATTTATGGAATCGACTTGTTGTTCACTTGTGGCAAATAACTTTACTAAATATATATCTGTGCCCATAATTATAGTGCGAGATAAAAACGAATATTGTTTAACTAATTTGTAAGTGCAATGAACTCTCAAATAATTTAAATGTTAGTCTATTCGTTGACATTTAACCAAACAAACAAAATAGTCTGCATTTTTTAAATTAAAAAAGTTTTGGACATTCTTTTGTTTTAATGGGAAACATGTAAAACTAAAACATGAATAATTAATAAAAATAGCTTTTCTTTAAAACAGAATATAAATTTTTAATTGCATAAAATATACTGGACTCAGGAATTTAATATTTATAACATTAATTAATATGCCATAGAAAGCTATGCGATTAATCCATTAAATTTTTAATAGAAAATCAAACAAAAACCTAAAATCCGTTGACATAACAATATATATAATATTAATATCTAAGTTTGAAAAACGATTGATTTGCTAAGCAAACAGAACCAACAAAAGTTTACACATATAATCTTCTGACGTTTTACTTTTTTGTGTTTGCTTTCTCTAAAAGTATGTTTTTTCATCCTTTAAAAAAAGCTTTAGGATTCTGGTCAACAACAAAAAAAAAGAGGAGAAACGCTTATAATAACTGCAACACAGTATTGTAAACATACTCTCGAGAGAGGATTTTTTTTTGTTAAAGAAAACTTAGCGTCAGATACAAAAGAAGCGAAAAAAATATCAGAAATTCATTGAAAGTATTATCTTATGCTCAAATAAATTTAGGAAAGAAAGGCAGTGCTGTGCGTACAGTGGCTACGGCTATCATCATCAACTTATATGCGGAAGAGGGGGAAATGTTTTCCATTTTGCACACAATTTTCATTATTATGAGTCAACACTTGGGCTGTTTGTCGCACAACACTCATTCGCTTTGCACATCATTTTGCACTTATGTGTGTGTCTCGTGTGTTGACACATACTTTGGGAAAATGCTATTTTTGCCACTTATATTACTTTATCTTTCGCACTGGTACTGCTAGTGCTAGTATGTGTTAGTAAATTCATTCCGAACAGTTGTCATATCCAAATGCTTTTTTCCTCTTCACTCTCTTTTTTTCTGTACAGTCTCTCTCTCGCTCTTCCTTTCCTTCACTTTAGTCTTTCAGAACATTATCTTCAAAAAAAGCGAATGTAAAACTTATGCTGCATTACAGCACAGAAATTCTGCTTTATATATGTTTAGGAAAAACATTGTTTAAAAGAAAATAGCTTTTTCCTAAGTATAGAATAATATCGTGTTTTTTTTTGGTAAAATAGCGGAAGATTTTTAGCATAAAACACATTTCGTTTAAACATCGAAAATAGTTGATGAATAAACTTTGAATTTAAACTTTAAAATTAGATCTCATAACTATTATTATTTGGTAAATATGATAAGAAATTCAAAATTTTTCTCATTATTTAATCTGTTATTGAAAGTAAATGAAACGCAATTAATGTAAACCAGTAAAATTGTAATCAAAGTTAAATTCTATATTCCTTTTATATCAAGAATTAAATCGATAAAGTGTTGAACTTTTTTTTTGAATAACAGCGAGGTTTTCGAGAATTGTCAATTACCTTAAATAAAGGTTTTCGAGTGACACTTGTAAAGATAATTCAATTCAGTCGTACTTAAATCATTCATACTGTACTTCAGCATTACTTTATAAGATAAAACTTTTTTATCGCTAAAGGTTTAGTTGATGGATAGATGAAGTTTGTTTCTAAAACTTAATGTGTGTTTTTTGGGTTATACGACAAGTGGCAAAGGATCTAGATTTAAGTTTTTGTACTTTTGATTGATCGTATTACACAATTATAATCATGTGTCACACAATCTTCCAAATGATTGGAGCACACGAACATACAGGTGTCTTAGACTAAGTCTGTCTGGAGGATTCGATGTATATTTTTAAGCATTTTTATTTGGGGGAATTCAACGCATCGAATTTAATCAATAACTTTTCCATTTCTAATATTTATTAACTTTTTGGATCTTTTAGAAACGTCTAAGACAGTTTTTTTGTTAAAAAATTTTCAAGTATTTACACTTTATGTATCGTTGAGTTTAATGAAAAATTTTGATGGACCAGTTTTTATCTAAAACAATAAACACACATTACTAGAGATCTCACTTTGTTTAGGGCAGTTATATAGTAATTATTATTATATTAGAATGAAAAATATTTTAGTTACATACTAAAATGGTCAAATCCATAAGCTATGCTTCGTTTTGTACTAAAAAAGTCAGATATCAACCTTACACCCCATCATACACACTGAAAACATTTCACATATTTCTATAAATTGCTATATTTCTGATAACATTATTACACACATGCATTAGCAAATCGGTTTATGGCCGGAAATTTTTTGTCATTATTTAAAAGTCATTCAATACATTTAGTATTTTCTACTCCTCAACTAATATTCCCTGCGTTTTCCTTTGATGGAATCAACGATTTATATGGCATCCAATTTTATTCATTGTATTTAATAAACTAAAATTTATTGTAAAATTAAACAAATATTTAATTTAAATAATGAGCATAACGTTAATAACCAATTTTTCACTTCTACTGTACTTTTGCTTTATATTATTGATTGTGATTTTCAATAGAAATATTAGAAAAGTGTGGAAAACATTTTTAGGTTTTTAAAAACTCTAAATTTTTAATATATTGTTCAAACATAGAATTACATTGGAATCATGAACTTTTCTTCTCAGAGTTTATTTTAGTAATTATATGATAGATCAACACTAATGACCAAATATAATGATAGGTCTTTACTGAACGAGAGAGCGAAAGAGTAAAACTTGATTAAAAGCATATATTTACTCCGATATAATACTTTTACTGGTGTTCTGGCGAATAATGTTATGAAAACATTGAACTAAATCTACTTAACTCTTGCTCTCACTCTATCTCTTTATTTGAGTGAGTACACCATCAAATCCTCTTATCTTAACGAACACGCAGTAATTTAAGCATTAAATCACCAAACGTTATATAAGCCAGTTATCCTAATATATGGTATATCTCTTAACCATTTAATGCAAACTCGCGCACACAATATTTCGGGTTTTAAAATTTTAATTTCTTTTTGTGAATGTGATATGTTTGTGTTAACAAAAAACTTCAATATCTTTTAAACGCTATGAAGTGATATAATGTGTTCGTCATATAACGGTATTTCGATATAATAAGTGTATAACAATAATGTATAAGTAAGTTATACAGTAATAATGCGTTCATATATATATAGAGAGAGAGAGAAGCATAACATAACAGTGAATTGCCTCACAGCTATAATCCATTACCGATTCTTGAATACACACACAGTTAACGCCGGAATCATATATATATTCTGTATTTCTGTGCGAATAAATATAATATCAATAATAACAATAATACGCTGGCGCTGTATTTCTCTTTTTTTTTGCAGTCGCAGAGCATTCAAAATAATTTACGTTTATCTACATTTTGCCTGCGAATGCAGAAAATAATCGAAAATTATATGCTGTCAACACGAATATGCGATACATTTTATATATGAGGCCAATGAACAAAAAAATATAATATATGAGAGATTGATTTTAAAGGCACAGAAAAGTACACACACATTAAGTAAATTTTATATAACTAATAATAATAATATGTATGAAATTTTTTTGCCTTTTGGTAAAAAACGATTTTTTTCGCTCTTCTCTCTCTCTCTCTCTTCGCTCTCCGAAAATTGAAGAATTAAGTGGTGTGTGAATAATATATGAAAATTCAATTTTTATTTTTTTATTTTTAGTTCTACATATATTATACGGTATAGAGTTATATATATAAGCTATATATTCTTCATACTATGGTAAATATCATTTCACAGATCGTATGCTTATATGAACTTTGCGAGAATATACCGGTATATATATTTTCAGTGCAGAAATGAAATATCATTTGTGTGGCAATAAATAAAGTAATACTTTATATGTATTAAACTTATATATAGTTTGAGGTCTTTCCATGAATTTTAACACATATTCGTTGAATATATTCGGAAATTTTCATGCCATCAAAATAAATCGCAGGAAATTAAAAACAAAATAAAATAGATTACAGTTTGACACCGAAATTAAAACTAAATTTTTTCGCTCTTGTATTTTAATTACATGGAAAATCTATTTTCTTCATAATAATAATAATACTGTACGTGTACTAAATTATAGTATAATCAGTGACTTATATATAATAGCAGTGAAAGTTCTTGCCATTCTTATATGACAGTTTAATATCGGCAGCTGTTGCACCCAGTAATGGCACCAGAAGTAGTTCTAATCATTCCAAACGCTTTCTGACATACTATTTTCACCGAAAAACTCTCATTGAATGGATTTTAATTAATAAACGTCACTGATTTCAATTAATTACAACTCATTTGCATACAATTAAACTTAAACGCCAATAGAATGCGTACAAAACAACATCACTATTCTATACTGTCTTTCGTTTTTCATATAAAACTAAGCTAACGTTATAAGACAGTGAAGAGTGTCGCTCTGTGTGTGTGTGTGCGTGTGTTTGCAAAACCCATTGTATTATCTCGAAATGCAAATTTTCACTTAAAATGTAAATGATGTCATAAAAGTTGACATTAGAGTAAATATTTTAGTTTTAATTTAAGATAATTGCTGCCAGAATTGTGAAATTACTGGCGAAAACTTCTGGTCTTATATTAACGGAACAAAAAATAAAAAAGTAATTAATTCTTTTGTTTCAATATTTACTGAACATCAAAGAGTATTCTGTAGACTAAAATAAATTGTTTTTTTTTTGTTTTTAATTACATGTATTAATTAAATGGCAACTTATAAAGTTAATCATAAAAATCTTCAATCAAAAATTAAAACTTCAAAATAGTTTAAAGAAATAAACAATTGTTTTTTATTTATATAAGTGATAATGCACTTAAACCCGTTCATTTGCTGAAATTTTCTTTTGTGTTTTAATTAATGAATTTACAACACAATTAAGACTGAATTTAGAAATTGTTTTTAATAAAAATACAATTAACTGAAATGAAATTACAATTTGAATATCAAAAATTAAACATTAAAATAATAATTTTGGGCAAAATAAACAAATTAATTTTACAAAAAACAATTTTAGAATTAAATTAAAATACAATAATAATAATAGAGAATTAAATTAATATTTTCTTGCATTTAAATAGTGAACAATAAGCAGATATGCGATACCAATGACAATAAGATTGGATGTGATAGCAATGATTGTCCACACATACCACGGCCACGGACAGAACCATATCACAGTCCATGATCTCTTTGAATATGATGGACATTTCGTTTCAAAGTTGTAATAATGATAATAGATGTATAGCTTAAGATCATCCATCACTTGTTTCATACAACCACTTTTGAATAATGAATCTTCAAAACAATCCAAATATTCGCGATAAATACAACATTCAGCGTTAATAATATCCGATTGTTTTGTTGAAATTTTAACTGATTTTGTTAATTCTTGTCTTAATTTATAGCAATCAGTAAAGTTTACTGGTTTTACGCATCGATTGTTCACTGTTTGCAAATAACTATCACTTGGAATATCCATAATCATGAATTCTTCGCATTTGTTCATATCATAGCAAGTCATCATCAATATTGTGATCATTAATATCTTCATTCCAATCATTTTGTTTCTCAATATTTATTTGTTTTTGACTTAAAAATAATTTAATTTTCAAAATGAACTCAAATTTAAAACTAATTTTTATATTTTCTTTGAATAACTGTTAACTGTTTATTAATCTCACGAGCCATTGATTCTCTAAATATTATTGTTAAACCATTTTCTAAAAAGTATTTTGTGTATTTTATTGTTGTGTTCACGAGAAGGATTCAATTACAAGATTTATTGTTGAATTGATATTTATTTTAAACCTTATTATTGCGCGCGTAACTTATTTTTGTTTTGTTTAGTTTTAATAAATAAAGGCATTACAGTATGAGTTCAAACAATAATTTCATAAATTGAATATAATTTAATTAATCAATGGTTTCTACAAAATGTCTATAATTGTGAAATAAAGTAAAAAACAAAACAAAAAATTTAGAATATACACAAATAATAATAATAATAATAATAATATAAAGTGGGGATAAAAGAACAAAATATTTTATTCAAACCATTTTTCGAAACAGAAAATGAAAACAACAAAAAAACTAAAATATGAATTTTAAAATAATGTGCAAATGTTATGCTAAAAGCATAGATCAAAATATTTTACGTTAAGAGCTGCTGCAGCATAAAAATTTCTCTGAATTTTATTTCATCCCTATTTCGCGCAACTATTCCAATGCAAGTGGAAAATACGAAAGTTTTTGCGCTTTAGTTTTATACTTATATTAAGTTATACTTATTTGGTATCTAAATCTCTAGTCTATTGAGTAAAAATAAAACACATATAGAACTACTCTCGTCTCTGTATTTGCAATTTAAAATGAAGTACTTATAATGGATTACATATATGGTTAGAGATATATTCAAAAAGAGAGAAAAACAGTCACTTTTGACAAACGATATTTATCTTCTCTGAGGGCATCACTACGAAGCAAAAAAGATGCCATCTCCAAACTGTTTAGCAGTGAAGCCGTCATTTCAGACTTCACGCATCTTAAGTTTCTACCACTTCCTTTATAATCTTCACTTAATGAAGTTTGAAATAGAGCAGAAAAACTTCTTTTTTTAAACAAATAATATATTCTAAAGGTTATTCAAATATCCCATATTTAATCACATTTTCAAACGTAACTGAAACTATATTGTAACAGAAAGTGTGGGATTATTGATTTTTTTTTTATATTTGAATATTTTCCGTAGTAATGAAAATTGTTATGATTTAGTTTTGTCAGTGGAACTTTATAGTTATAAATTAACACTGTTTTAGCATGTTTTAAGAAATGAATGTGTGATAAAGAATAAAATTGATTCTCGGGCTCAAAATTGTAATCTCTAGTTTTAATTAATACTTTAAAAAACTTTTTCATATTCAAAGAAAGTTATTTTCATCATCATCTGTCATTCATTCTATACTAAGTCATTAGTGAAGATGAATAATCTTTCGAATTAAACTTATTTTTGTTAATATTATTTGAATAATTCTTGACGTCAATCAATGCACTTATGATTAACGTTACATTTTAGCAAAATTTTACTCAAAGTTTCAAAGAAAGTTTAAATTAAAAAATGCGTTTTAAAGTTTGCGCAAGAAATTGATTGATTGGAAAAGTAATTAAAGTTTATTTTTCGAGTAGCGCTCGATTCTTCGATATTTATGTTTTTTCTTTGCTGCATGTATTGATTTTTTGGTGCAATTTGTTTTGGCAATTATTTTACAATTAGTAAACACATGGATGTTTTTGTCACACGTGGAAAATAATTGCTGATGAAAAAAACGTTAACTACATCTCACTTTTAGTTGGAAATCGCAAAATAATTGCCATACACGGATATAGTTTTGGTTTTTTCGTGACTTTACCGGTGATGACTAAATTATGAATATTAATATGAGATTAAAAAGAAAAGCGTTAACTTTTAACTGTAACGAAAAGCACGCGAAACTATAGAATGATACAGTTTTGTAGTTAAATTTGATTACACTTTTGTTTTATTATTTTTTGGGTGAATGATTAAATACCGGTTATATTTTTATTAGTTTCAATACACTGATTCAAATAAAAATTTGATTAAATTAGGAAAAACTTTGAATTATTTCAAACAATATTTAGAATTTTTGTCAAAATAGTTAATAATTGCAATGATGCGCAACAATATGCATAACAATGAAATAATATTTTAAAAATGGGTCAAAAAATTTTAGAAAAAATTGAAATTTGGATTAACGTTGAGTAAATCAAGTAATTGATAACTGATAGCATTTTACATATTACCTTCGAAGAATAAATTTGTACATTGAGTGCTAACTCACATTAAAATGGTCGATCCAAGGAACAGTGATAAGTCTGGAAATAAAGAAAAATCAAACGATAGAAATACAAATCAGAACACTAATGCATCGCAGAATAATCCGAACTCATCCGAAGAAAGTCAAACCAATGCCACCACCAATACAGAGCAAAATAATGTCCCAAATTCTGGAAGCGTTCAAACAGATGGACAAATATCGATTTACAATCCAACCATTCCGGACGAAGACGGTAACCCTAACTGTCCCGTATGTTTAGCGCGGATTAACGATAGAGCATATACTGACAGGTGTTTGCACGAATTCTGTAGGCCATGCATCGAGGAATGGTCACGGAATCATAACCGGTGTCCTGTTTGTCGGGAAATGTATTCAAGAATTTTGTATAACATTCGAACCAGAAACGATTACGACGAACAAGCAGTTGGGTCGCCACAGACGCATAATATGGGATTATTGATAACTGACGGGCATTTCGGTATATTAGCCACGCCAGAGGATAGCGGTATTTATCTAATAAATCCGATTTCAACGCCGCACGGAATTAATTATAGTCTACTGTTTATGGCACCGAATCAGCTGTTTATACTGAACAATATGAATCCGGAAATGATACTGACGAGACCGGAAGGCTTGCGAAACGCGTTGACTAATTTAGAGCAAACACGCCAATTACGTCACGGAAGACATCCGAATTTTATGCGTCACCATAATCCTCACAATGGTTTTATTTGAAGCGATACGTTGGAGGAATTTGGATGAGTGAGACTTAAAAATATAATAACCTTTTTGATTGTTTAGCCATTTTTAAAAAAAATAAAATAGTATTTTTAAGTAAATATTCAAAAGTTTCATTGTAAATAATAAATAAATTCTTAGTATTAGAGAATGAAGTTACGGTTTGTTTAAATGTATCTAAGCGTGAGTTTTATTGTCTGAATCTGATCTATAAAACAAACTTAGCAAATGTTCATTAAACGTTGTTTTAAAAGTTGTTTTTCTGTTTTTTAAAAACAAATACATTGTATTTTATCTTTTGTTAAAATCATTTTCAACAGCTGCTAATTTAATTAATTTTTTCTTTTAAACATCAATCACATACTTCATAAGAAAATAATTCGGAATAATAGAGGTTAAAAACTTTACGATTTCTGGAAGGTCATGACCTTTAATATATTCCCCTTTCCTTCCTAATTGATGCAAATATTGCAATACTATTAAAGTAGCCAGCAATTATGCGTAAATAGACTGATAATAATGTCCGGGAAATTACAAAAAAAATATATTTTTATTTTAGAATCTAATGGTATATAAAAAAAGATTAGATTAAAGTGACATCATTTGTTGGCTTCTCACAAATAAAAATATTGAAAGTATTTAAACAAATTTTTATTGAAATTTAAGCGTTGTATTGTTGTAGCTTTCGTTTCAGTAGTATTTTAGTTGCTGTTTAAACATATTAATATATCATGTATTTTTCATTTTCATTAATTTTGATTTTCACGACTGCTATCATCGATAATGCATTGTGTAATAATAATTTTATATTTTCAATTAATTTATCTAATTTTCTTTAAAATTCGAATAATTAACAGGCGATTGGTCAATGACGGTCAGTGAATTTCAGAAATGTGCTGCAGCTAAAGGCAGTGGCACGCCATCCGCATCGATAGCAAACGCATTTATAGATCAGGCAAAAACAAAGGGCGGAATCACCACAAAATTAGAGGCATTCGAAGCAATTGCTGAACTTGCGTGGGAATCAGACGGATTCACCGCAAGATCGGAGTACGCGTGTAGTAATGGCAAGTGGTCTGCTTGGCCTTGTGATACATACGACACCAATGGATGTCCAGCGGGAAAAAAATATTATGGACGAGGATTTATTCAATTGACTCATTGTTATAATTACAAGGCTGCGGAACCAGATTTTCCCGGTATCGTAGATAATCCTGATTTAGTGGCCACTAGAGACGATTACGCAATGGGAACCGCTCTTTGGTTTTGGAAGAAAAATGTGCATGGAGCTTCTGGTGTGCAAAATGGGCAGTTTGGTTCAGCCACCAGAGCTATTAATGGTGCTCAAGAGTGTACTCCTAATGGCGATACTTCGGTAGCGAAAAAAAGATACGCGTTACTAACTAAATGTCTATCGGTATGCTTTCTTTTCATGTTTTTATGCATGTTTTAATTTTATTACATGCATTATCTACTTTTTTTAATTATAAAAGATAGATTTTGTGAATAAATTTTAAAAAGGATTAGTTAGACTAAACATAAAATTATATAAGCTTAGTTGAAAATTTTTATTCAGACTGTTTTTGTTTTAACATTGGAATGAAATTACAAAAGATTTTCTATTTTTTAATTTAGTCTGCTGGAGCGTCGAGCCTTAATCCAAAAGAAGGTGGTTGTTATTAAATTCGTTGGTGCTTTGTCATGGAGTGTTGTTTTCATTTTCTATGATGCGTAGGTTTTATAAATGATATAATTTTTTTAATAAAGTACTTTTCACAATCAATTAACAGTAACTAAAATATTACTTTTTCACTATTTAAAAATAAAAGATTTATTATATGTATATTTGTACAATAAAAAATTATTTTAACAAATTTGCGTCAAATAAATACAAAATTAATCCATGGATTGAGTATAAGAATACAATCAGAATTTCTATCTACTTACGGCACAATTAAAATTTTCTAATTTTTTGTTTTATTGAACATTAGCTATTAACCGATTCTTTGTTAATTAGATTATATTTTGGGATAAATTTGTTATTAATATTTTTTTAATTTTCCGCGTGTTTTATTCTTTTCTATAAAAATATTTTGAGGTAAAAAATAAACAAAGGAACAAAAATCATAACATATAGTCTTAATTAATACAAATTTGTAAACTGTGAATTCTTTTACAATCACCGCTGATCGTAAACGAACCAGACCTCTACGGGAGATTAAGAAGGATAGCTTTTTAATTACACTTGTATATCACTTTAAGAAATTCTATAATTTAGAAAAGTGAAGAAATTTAGATCCTGCCATAAAGATCCTGCCAGTGGGACTGCGATGTAAAAAACATATGGAGAAGATTCGATTAAAAATTTTTACGTTGCTTTTAATTACTTCAACTCTAATAACTAATAAATGAAAACTAAATAACAGATATAACTAAACTCATCGAGCAAGATATAGCTAAACTTTTAGCAACGAATAGCGTCATAAGTATACAAAAACGTCTCGTTTAAATTATTAAAAGAATTTCATATGAATTTGATTCATGCGTTTATGAGTAAATAGTTAAATAATAGGAGACAAAAAAAATTGCACACATATAGTCGGAAATGGTTGAAAAACAAAAATATGATTCAATTATGAATTAATTATCAATAATTATCTATTATGAACTTATTAAAGTGGTTACTAATAAATAAATAAAGCTAACGGACAAATGGCAACAAATAACCCTACCTCTGACAATGACGAAGACCCGTCTCTACATATCGATAATAACGACGAAGATTGTTGTCCGATTTGTTTCCGAATCGTGCAACGGAGGGACAGATCGTATATCAATCAGTGTATGCACATTTTCTGTCACGGGTGTATCCACGAATGGTCTCAAAGTAAAAACTCGTGTCCACTTTGTCGCGTAAGGTTTTCAATCATTATCTACAACATTAGAGCTGATGACAAGTACGATGAAGAGGTAGTTCATCCACCGCCGCCACCAACTCCACCACCGCCACCGCCACCACCTCCACTACCACCACTGCAAAATTTTGGATTTGGGACGATATTGACAAATGGACGGACCGGCATCTTAATCACTCCGGTAGATAGTGGCGTGTTTTTAGTGAATCCATTTTTAACACCGCATGGCATCAATTTTAGTATAATGTTTATGGGAGAGAATCAACGATTTTTACTCGATAATATGAGTCCGTATATGATGATATCGCGACCAGAAGTGTTGCGAAACTCTTTGCGTAATTTAGAAAATCAAATTCTAACCCACGCGGCCAGAAGACGCAGACATAATCAACGCTATAGGTTTCGTTCTGTTCTATTTGTTTACCATTATTACCACTTTTGGCCATAAATAGCTTCGAGTTTTTAAATTGTATTTTTAGGCTAGACGTTTACATCATTTACATAATTAATTCTGTTTAATTTAATAGTGGTTTAATTTTTTATATATACATTTTTTGAATTAACTTTTAATTTATGTTTTTCGCCACACGTTTAAACTCATCACTCATAAAAAATTCAATAATTTTTTGTTATCTTATTGATACCACATTTTAAAACTATTTAAAACAAAGTTAATAGTAAGAAAAACGATTGCTATTCCATGATTATTTAATTAAACGATAAAATGGTTTTTATAAAAGTTTTGCATTATAAAAAATAACTACTTATTTAAGACAATTATTTTGTAGACAAAGCATAAGAAATGTTTTTATTTTTTGCTTAAAATAAAAATAAAATATAACATATAAATAAAATAAATCATTACTTATACAATCATTTCAAGCATTCTTAAAGGCAATTCTCTCTCTTGCGATCACGTCCTCTTACAAACTAATTTAATGTATTGTAGTAACTTATTTAGCATTTCACTTATCTCGGAGCGAAATGGATGGGAAAAAGTAATGGTAAACAGAATTCCTATTTATAACTCATAAATTTACCAAACTTAATAAATTTTCCATTTATAATTTGCATAAACATTTTAATTTTCAAAAGTTATCATTTTAGTTTAGCCTATTGTGTTGTGTTATAATATTTTTCAAATTATTTGTTAATTAAAGAATAAATAATTTAACAAAGAGAAACATTTAATTTCTCAACAATCTTTGAATTATTAATAAAAATTTTATTTTTGCAGGTGTATTAAAAAATTATCGATCAATCATTAAACTTTCTTATTTGAACAAATTAAAACTTGACTGTACATTAATTACTAGTGTCACTCGTAGATAAGTTGCACAGAATTTCTGAAATCTGAAATAGTAAAAAAAATTTTAATTTTAATTTATAGTATTTCACAATATTTAAGTAAGTTTAAATTCCCCAAATAAAACCCTTATCTCGTAGATTCTTCTACATCTAAAAAAAGAGAGAAATGATCGATAGCGAGAAATTATCTATTAAGAAAATTTAAATTTTGGTTTCCTATATTAAAGCTATTGATATTTAACAAAGCTTCTGGGGGTTCAAAAATTATTCAACAAATCCAAACCGAAAAATTAGTTAACGTATCTCAAACTGTTGCTGTTTTTATTTCCACTATTTTAGTAGCAAAAAATTTTGCAAAAAATTGATTGGTTAGCTGTTTGGATCGCTAGTTGTGGTTTTTTAAATTTCAAATCGCCAAAGCGCGAAAATATTGAAAAAACCGACTGTTAATATCGCTATTTAACCGCACCTCCGTAAACTCGCTATCATTGAAACATTGTTTGAAATAAAGTGTGCTATTATTTAAAATTTAACTGATTGTCAAAGTGAGTATAATTTACAAATACAAAATTTCATTGTCGGTCTGTCTGTCTGCCCGCAGTTGCCATAAACTAATAGAGTATCAATGGCTATAACAAAGTTAGCTCAAGTGTGTGTTCTATGAGTATGAGGTTCTTTTTATATAACTTTTATTTTATTGTTTTCCTTTATCAACTTTGTTTTCGCAAACTTTTTGTTCTTTGCTTTACCGTATTTAATTAGCCAACAATTATGAATCAATTAAAAAATGATAATCTAGTGTCCGGGAAATTAAAAAATTATAATCTGTAATATTGTAGTTAAAATTGAGATACAGTCTTCACATCATTTGTTGTTTTCTCACATATATAAGTCTAGTATCGAAAGTATTTAAACAACTTATTTGTAGTCAACGTTCAATTTTTTTAATCGAATCAAATAGTAGTTCAAAAACTGAAATCATCATGAGGTTTACATCAGCTGTAGTACTAATTATTACTCTCATCAATACCGCTCTATGTAATTATAATTTCATTTTTGGTTTTAAATTAATTATATAAATCTAACTTAAAAACTATTTCAATTAAAAAATGTATTGAATTAAATAATATTAATTCGGGGCCCTTAATATTAAGATTGTTTTAATTTCGGGAAATGTGTAACAAATACTCGGAAATTGAAAATTTCAGGAATACAGTGGCTAAATACTGTAATTTATCCTTTTAGAATTTTTGCACATTCTAAAAACATTTTTGGAAACAATCAATTGTTATATTATTTCATAGACTGCGAATACTTTTCTAATTAAAAATCTCAAAATATTTCTATTAATTAGGCGATTGGACAATGACTGTGAGTGAATTTCAGAAATGTGCTGCAGCTAAAGGCAGTGGCACACCATCCACATCGATAGCGAACGCGTTTATAAATCAGGCAAAAACAAAGGGCGGAATCAATTCAAAATTAGAAGCATTCGAAGCAATTTCTGAACTTGCGTGGGAATCAGATGGATTCACCGCAAGATCGGAGTACGCGTGCAGTAATGGCCAGTGGTCTGCGTGGCCTTGTGATACCTACGACACCAATGGGTGTCCAGCGGGCAGAAAATATTATGGACGAGGATTTATTCAATTGACTCATTGTTATAATTACAAGGCCGCGGAACCAGATTTTCCCGGTATTGTAGATAATCCTGATTTAGTGGCCACTAAAGACGATTACGCAATGGGGACCGCTCTTTGGTATTGGAAAAATCACGTTCACGGTGCTTCTGGTGTCCAAGATGGGCAGTATGGTTCAGCCACCAGAGCTATTAATGGTGGTTTAGAATGTACTCCGAATGGCAACACTCAGATTGCGAAAAATAGATACGCGTTATTAACTAAATGTCTTTCGGTAAGTCAATGGTGTTTGTTCTAACGCACAACAACACTATTTTTATATATTATAAAAAATATTTTAAAAGATATCTGTTGCTATATAATATTTGTGTTTTATTGGGCAAAAATTTTACTTATGTAGTGATAACAATTTATATGCTAAGATAATTAATTGTTAGGCTATATACTTTTAGGCTAATACATACTATAAAACATCCAAATTATTGTGTTTCTGTAACTTTTTTGCTAAATCAAAGTATAAGGAAATATAGACTTTATCACAACCTAAATAGTAGACATTAATTAATCGAAATACTATAAAAAAATAGGCTGCGGGCGCTTCGAGTCTAAACCCGAAAGAAGGTGGTTGCTATGATGTGGCTCAACCGTCAGGAACAACTTCCAAACCTGTAACAGCTCAACCTACAACTAAACCTTCTGGTCCCCAAACAACAAAGAAGCCAAGCTCCTCTGGGGGTAAGTGTCATAATAACAATGGCGATTCCAGATATGATCAATGGTGTGTAGATAATTGTGCCGCTGGTTATTGTCCGGATAGTATCTGTATTTGTAACTAATCTGTAATTAGTTATGATTTTTTGTCTCAATTTATAACATTTGAGATTAGTTTTTACATTATATTTAACGCTAGTTTTTCATAGAATCAATTTTTGTAAATTTATTTAATTTATTAATAAATCACATTTTACTATTTCTTCAGTTTTACAGTTTATTTACACTAACACTTTACCGAAAAATGGAAATTACTTAAAAACTATAGGATCGATGAACTACTTTAAAATTTGATCGTATTCTCATTTTAAGTAGTATAACGCAACGTTACAATCGATTCATCCGATAATAACAGTATAAACAGATATCGGTAACCAACAGTGAAGTAATCGATACAAAAGATTATCTCAAATCGGTTTGTTGACGAACGAGCCTATTTAAAGAATGACGATTCAATGTGCAAATCCAATTCTATATGCAGGTGTGGTTTCGCAGAGTTTAATTAAATTTTTATGAAAATAAAATCATTGAGATTTTGATTTGATGAATAAATAAAATCGTTTGCTCTGTTAACTGAATTTTTTCCGTATAAATATCGTATTCTAAACGAGCACACCGTTGCACACCATAAATATACGCTGTAGTCAACCAATAAAGGTTTTTATATTTTTACAGTGAGAATAAAAAGCGAAACTATAAAAAAATTGTGTATTCCAAGCATGTGTCACTTTTCAAGAAGTATCCGCTACTTAATCAATTTTAGGTTTAATTCTGCGTAATAAGATTTGTAAAGAGAGACGAAAACGAAGAGATCGCGGAGTAGAGGTTAATAATAGATAGTTTCACTATTCTATAAGCACTGTATTGTCTTTCGTTAGTTTCGGTTAGCGATGAGAGAGAGAGAGAGAGAGAGGAAGAGAGAGGGAAAGAGAGAGAGAGAGAGAGATCCGAACATAGCATTAGTTTTATCCATAATTTTATGTATCAATTTCGCTATATTTTTGTTAAAAAATATATAATAGAGAGATGCGTGCATTTGTTCCGTTCAGTGATTATAACGTTTCACTCTTGTGTCTTGTTATCAAAATTTAATATATAATAAAATATAATAATACTGTGTGTGCTGAAAGAGATGAAATTTTTATTTGTCATATGATAATCATTTTTTTCTTCGTTTTATTGTTGAACATAATAATTAAATTAGATATCCTTTCATCGTATTAAAGTTAATCGATTTTTATTTTTTTTCTCTTTTTTAATTATTCAATTACGCATCAATTAGACAGATGAGCGAAAAATACTCAATTTATTTTACTAATTGAAAAGTAAAGCGAAGGAAAGCAATTTAATGATTAATCTTAGGCGATAGGTTTAGATTTTTGTGTTGAAAGGTTAGTGTTGGTTGTGATGCTGTACGTTAGCATTAGATTTAATAAATACAGTATAGGAGTGATGATCAAGTTTAGAATTTAGTTATCAAAGAAGTAAAAATTTCTAGAGGGAGTAGTCATTTATTTTGAAAAAAATTATTCATGGCGAACAAAAAATTCATCACATTTTTTCAAAGGCTTCTGACTATTTTTGGCAAAAATTTGTAACAGTCGTGAAATATTATAAGCTTAAAAATTTCCAATTTTTCAATTTTCTGTGCGAACATAGCATGCCATCCACTCTGCGACTCGTGATATAACAAAAACAATTCACAATTGAATTAATTAGATTAATTTTTGTTTAGATCTCAAAAATTTAAAGTTAGTGCACATTATTGATGTAATTTTACGATTAGTTTAAATAATGAGTTCTCAGTTATTAATTAATATGTAAAGTAATATAAATTAACTTATGTGCTGTTTGTTGATGTCAATCAACATAACATACATTTTCAATTTAATAAAGAAAGTAAAATCCGCTGATTTAAAACAATCGCGAAAATTATTGACCGAAAGATTATTATTATTATTCTGTATTAACAAAATATCATAGAAATTTTTTAATAAAATTGGAACCGTTATCGTTCAACTAAATATTATTGTCTCTAAGGTAACAAATTTTGAAATATGCGCATAACAATTAACTTTTTAGATAGCATTTTAGGATATAACTGTTCTGATTAACCATCTATTAAATAAACATGAATAGGAATTGTATAATACGCTTATGACAACGGAGTTTTAGATTAGTTAGCAATTGCGTGCAAAGTATTAGTAAAGTTATCAATTATTTACGCATTTTTTCTACTCATAACCTTTTAAAAAAATATCACAATCATTTCAACATTTTGTTTGATTTAATTGTAGAATTAATAGAAGTGTTGATTTAGTAACAATTACGTCTTAATATTAATTGCTGCCACAAATAAGTACAAACACTTGTAAGTTTTTTTGAGAAGTTTTTCTGCTCAAAAAAATTATAAATTATTTTAGCGATAACCCATTACATCGAGAATGAGAAAATAAATTTGAACTTTTTTATCTTAAATAAATGTTAGTTTATATATTGGAAAACAAAAAACTTGTGATTTATTTATCAAAAGAACTTTTTATTTTTTTGCACATATATCGGTAAAAAATAAGAAATAGTCTGGTTTACGTAAAAAACTTTTTTGCGAACGTCAAATATTTTTGTTCCGTTTCGTTGAATTAATTTTTAAAGCGCATAGAGCTCTTCAATTTGATTTCGCTTCACTAAACGGACAGATAGTGTTCATATTTTGTTTAGTAATCGCTTATAAACTGCTTTTAGAAAAGGATTCTGTTTAGAACAGCTAAACCTTGTTCTCTCTCTCTCTCACTCTGGAAACTTAAAAATCTAATATCGCCTTAGAAAGCTCTATGCGGCTGTGTTTGTTGTGTTTTCCGAAATCAGAAACAAAAATTTGCAAAATAGAAAACAAAACACACACATACAGTCTAATGTTTGTGGTGTGTTATTTGATTTATTCCCGATTCTTCTTCAGCCATAAGTCTTATACATATAACAGATTAATGCCGTGTAATAGAACTGTGCGCATACATAACATAAGAACAACAAACCACTTTTAGGCATCTGTTTAGCTAACTCGGAAAGGAAGAAACAAAAAAATTATACTTTACATTACATATATAAAATAAAGCACATTTGTTTTGTACACTTGAATGACATTCAATTGCATTTTTTTGCGTTATAAGTTTTTCTTTCTTCGTTGCTATACTCGTTTCTCTCGCAGTGTGTCTGCAAAACTTATTGAGTCTGCAAACTAATATAATACTAAGTAAAAAAATAACATATTATAAGAGGCGGAAGCGAAAAAAAATATATAAAAACCTAATACTGTATAAACATCGAATGATTGAATTGAAACAGTGTTTTAACCGCTATTTCGCTTTTTTAAGAATGTTTTTTGCTTTTGGCATATTATAATATAATAGGAAAAGAGAGGATATATAAGATTTTTTCCATTACTGCGGGTTTGTTTTAGTCTTATTTCTTTATTTTTTTTCTTGTTTGATTCCAAATGAAATTTACATTATGATATTGAATTGTGAAGTTGTTTTTTTTTGGGAGATGAGATGTCATTAATAATGTATCCAAAAACGATTTATTAGCACAAATTCTATTATAGCGTATTTTGGGTAAAACACGCGGAATAAATTTCCGAATTAACTTTCAAATTAGTTTTCTGAGCCTGGCATTTCTCATCTAAAATATTTAAAAATTTTGAAATAGAATAGGAATAGAAAATAAATTATTTTATATTTAAAGGATAGAATAGGAATAGAATATAATTTGAAAAGTTGGTATATAAACAACACTACTAGAAATGGGTTTATTAAAATAAACCATGCAATGACTAATTATTTAATTATTAATAAACCATGCAAAGCTTGGCCTTAAACTTTGTTCACTATAATACACTTTTAGAAGCTAACGATAAGCATATACCGTAGTATTAATATAAACATTAGACTTTGAAACGGGCTTCCAATTTTTCCGGCCCACGACGATCTCTTTCGGGCTTTGTCGGGCTTGGGCCTTAAGTTAAAAAACTTTCGGTCCGGGCTTTTGTACTAAAAATAAAAGGCCCGAAAATTTTTATTTTGGTAAAATATTAAAGTAAACATTATTAAAATAATAAAAATAATAAAACTAATCATTATTTACAAATTAGTATAAATGAGAAATAATTATAACGAAGTTAGATAGATAAAAATTTAAGTCAGAATTTGATTTTCTGCAAAAAAAACTTATTTTAACGAATTAAACTTTCAATCCCTTCTTATTATATTTTAAAGTACTCTATATTTTAAAATGTGAATAATTGGAAATTTTTTTATTTTTTAAAATAACAAATTCTCGAAATGTTAATTTTACGTTCGGCAATATAGTAAATTTCGAATGCAAAAATGATGTTCGGTTACATTATAGTTTTATATAACAAAACAAAAATGAACATAATTATTAAGGATAACAATAATTCAATATACAACAAACTTCTTTACAATTTTTTTCGGTTAAGTATCGATTAGCATTTCCACCACAACCACTATAAATAAATTTCTCACATTTTCTAGTACTCCAGTTGAAATAGTATCGCTCTAATTTTTGGCGACAATTACCAACTACTTTCGGTAGCGAACAAAAAACATCCTTATATCCTAATAATACAGATTATATTGTGTAATCAAAAATAATTAAATTCATTTCTAATAATACTCACTCTCTGTATCATTTTGTCCGAATACTGGATTAGCGCCCACTATAAGTAAAGCACAACAAACGAAAATCCAAACCAAACGCATTGTTGAACGATTTAATTTGATAATTGCAAGTTCTTTGTTTTAAAGATATAGTTAATTTAAAATTATTCCACTTTAAATGCTGTTTTTATAAGAAAAAATGTTGAGAGGAACAGAGGTCATAAACTTTTGTCCTACTAATTAACAACTAAAGCACGAAAAGTAAAACATGTTGACGGAACTCAATTTTCTATAAAAACGATTTCTTTTTGAGATAACAAAATTAGGGTTCGAATTACTCGAAGGTGCAGTTTATTTTCAATATTTTTAATTTCCTTAAATTTAACAATTAAATAGCCAAAATTCTTTGCGAAAGCTTTCGAAAATAAAAGGAAACAAAATTAATACTTTCATAATATCTGACTTTATAAAGTTAATTTCAGTAATTCTATGGTTACTCGCTCTCCGTTTGCTTATAACCATTGTTTATAGTATTTTTTATTAAAGTTTAGTTTTTGCTTTTAATTCGAGGACATAAACAAGCTATTACTACAAAACTATTAAATAAATAATTTCAAGAGAGGATATATAAGATTTTTTTCCATTACTGTTTGTTTTAGTCTTATTTCTTTATTTTTTTCTTGTTTGATTCCAAATGAAATTTACATTATGATATTGAATTGTGAAGTTGTTTTTTTTTGGGAGATGAG
>JAQIXJ010000674.1:0-29009 GCA_034700185.1 Phthiracarus laevigatus
AAGAGAGGAGAACAGCAGTTCTCCAGAAACGTCTCAAAAAAGTTTGATTTTTCAAACTTAAAACAAAATCTGATAATCATGAATAAAGAAAAATTGTATAAAAGTTTAAGTAACTCTAAAATAGAGTTTGCTAATATATTTGCTAAAGTTAGAACCATATATAATCATACTGCTAATGAGTTAATTCAAAGATTGCAGAAGTTTGAACTTAAACTTGCAAAACATTTATGTCATTTGGATTTTAATAAAAAGTGTTTAAAGTTCAAGATTCTGCCAAAAAGTTGTGTCGTGAAACCTTTAGCTAATAATAAATTCGGAGTGAAAGCAGCTTTGGATTTTGGGTTTTCATCACTTCAAGCAAGGGTTCAAGAAAGCCGCGATTTATGCAAAAACTTACATCTTAAGATAAGTAACTCACAAAATTTATTACGAAATGAGATTAGTATTGAAGATTTCAATGAAGTATTAAAATCATTTAAAATTATGCATTATAAACATAAAAGTACTATTAAACATAAACAACAAATAAAGTTTAATAAACTTAGAAAATTAAAAAATCAAACTTATGTAAAAAATAATTTAAGCAAGCTTAATGAAAGTGATAATAATGAATGGGTTTTAAATTTATCGAATAGAATACTAACTCAAACTGATTATGAAATTTTATCTTTAGATCCTTAATTTATTCCCACACCTAACAGATTCCCTTTGCCTAAACTAATTGCTTCTATTGAAAGTTCTATCGGAAAGTTTAAGCTAAACGATATTGAACTTAATGACATACGAAATAAATTTGTAAATATTTTGTCTAATTTCGAAAAACCTGAGTTTAACTTAAATGATGTTCAGAGAAAATGCCTTAAAAATTTACATAATGACAATTCCACTGTAATAACTAGAGCAGATAAAGGAAATGTTACTGTATAACTTAATACAGTTGATTATAAAAATAAAGTTTATTCAATTTTAAACGATCCACAAACTTATAGAAAAATCAAAAAAGATAAAACCTCTATCCTTTGTAAAATTATAATCGAAACTTTAAATAATTATAAGAAACTAAATTACATTACAGAGGACAATTTATTTGAATTGAAACCTAAAAGCGCAAAATGTCCGGAAATTTATGCTTTGATTAAAGTTCATAAGAATAATATGCCAGCTAGAATTATTGTACCATATATAAATAATCCTATTCAGCCAATTAGTAAGTTTTTATCTAAATTATTTAAGCCATATATTTACGATACAAACTATTCTATTAAAAATTCTTTTCAATTTGTTGAAAATATTAAAAATTTAGTAATATCTGAGGATGAAATTATGTTGACAACTGATGTCAACAATTTATTCACAGCTTTACCTCAAACTTATATACTCGATAAAATTAAACAAACATTACGTTCAAATTCAGTTTATCGAAATATGACAAAATTACCGTTAAATGAAATCATTTTTCTAACTAAAATTGGATTTGATTCCGCTTATTTTTATTTTGATAATAACTACTATGAACAAAAATGCGGCACACCTATGGGAGCTAATAATTCTCCTGCGATTGCAGAAATGGTTATGCAATCAATTGACTTAAAAATTGCAAACTCACGCTTTGCACCTAAGATTTATTTACGATTCGTCGATGACATATTTGTAATTATTAAAAAACATTACATTAATGAGTTTTGTACATATATAAACAATATTGAACCTTTTTTAAAATTTTCAATAGAATTTGAAATAAACAATAAAATAAGTTTTTTGGATATTTTAATTCAAAGAAATAATTCTAAACTAAGTACATCAGTTTATCGTAAACCGACACATTCTGACAGATACTTAAATTTTAACTCGCATAGTCCGATAAATCATAAATTAGCAGTGGTCTATTCACTTGCTTATAGAGCAATCCGTATTAATTCCGATAAACATAATTTAGAAATAGAATTAAATTACATAAGAAATTCTTTGACAAAAAATGGATATCCAATAAATTTAATAAATAAAATTATAGATAAAACATTTTATAAGATTAACAATAAAAAACCAGATAATAATTTGAATGAGCGTATTATTTCTATTCCATATATAGAAAATACATCCGAAAAAATTTCGCATATCCTACAACAAAATAATTTCAAAGTTTTTTATAAATCTGGACCTAAATTAAGCAGTTATTATAAACATAATAAAATTAATACATTAGAAAACAGCGATGTTGTGTATAAACTAAAATGTCTAAATTGCCAATATGAATATATTGGTCAAACAAAAAGAAAATTACAATTAAGAATAAAAGAACATAAACGGGCTGTGGAGTCTAACCCTTTAATATCTGCTGTAGCTATACATGCTGTTAATTTTAATCATAAAATAGACTGGAACCCCTCTATAGTATTTAAAAACTCAAATTATAAAGAAAGAATATTTTTAGAAAATTGGGAAATAAAAAATAGCACATTAACTAATATTCCTCTTATGAATTTCGATAATCCCGTTATTCCCCCACAGTATTACGCTTTTATGGGTAATAAACATTAACTTGCTTAAAGAATTTTTCTTTTAAAATAAACATTTTTTGTAATATATTTCTTCAAAACCGGCCTTTTGGCCGGTTATTGGAGTTAACAAGTTGTGACATGAAATAAAGTTTACTAGAATTGAATTTATTGCTTCTTTCACTCGGACTAAAGGTTTCGCGTGAGTTTCAAGTATCACGGGTTTTGTAACTTTACGTAAATAAGTTTCGTTTTTCGTTGAGTTAACTCATTGCTGTATAGTTTATATCATGACCAGAGTCGAGACTTTTTCGGAAATCCTACTTTTTTATTATCAACAAAAACTTTCGGAATTAAAAGTATATGAATTAAATAATTTATATTAATAAATTTAAACTTATTTAAATTTCCGAAAACTCCGAAATTATGGTGTATTTAAAAATTTCCGAAATTTGCCGAATTTATTCCGAAAAATTGAATTTAGTGAAATATTGTTGTATAAATTCGAAGAGTTTTAAGAGGAAACGTTTTACAAGGCTTCATCAGGAAAAAATATGAGTTTTTTGTAAAATATTTATCCGATTAACGATAAAAAATTCAAAAACCAACAAATGTGCAGTTAAATAGAGGTTGTTTCGATAACTTTCTGTCTTATGGTAACGAAACAATTATCTTTGTAAATCTATAATTTACTACTAAAAACTTTTCCGAATTTTCCGAAAATTTCCGAAAATGTGTCCGAAAAAAGTCGATTTTTTGTCCGATTTTCCGACCGAAATTTTGATGTTTTAGTTCCGAAAAAGTCTAGACTCTGGTTATTAGACTTCGGGTAAGAAATTTTATTATAAGCATTTAGAAGGAAAATGTTTTTTTTGTTGAAATAATAGAAATTTCCCTAAAAATATATATTAAAATATTTATAAATATTTATAAATATTAGTAAAAGTTTGAAAACTTTTTTATTTGATTATATACAATATTAAATTCTTACTTTTCATATGATAATCAAAGTTTCCATTAATTTTTGCGTAATATTTATTTAACGTACTTCAATAAGCATTAGTTAGTAATAATATTAACTTGAAACTTTAGAACAGGTGAATATACAGTATAATATATATCCCTTTGAAGCGTTAAATATATATTAAGAGAAAGTTGTGGAAACTTTGATTAACATACTAAAAATTTAAGAATTAATTAGTTAACGGTTTCCGTTGTTAGTTTTTGCTATCATCACTGGCAAGCAAAAAAGATCAATTAAATTAAATATTTTTCTAAATTTATTTATTTTTATGGTTATACAGTAATTGTGAAATAAATTTTGAAGAAAAATAATTGGAGCTTTCAATAAATTTTAAAAAACTACTATTCGTCTACAAAATAGGATTATATCTAAACCCAAAACTAAGGCATCACTAATAACTAATCTAAAAACAATAATAAAGCCAAAATCCAAAACATTTGTTGGAGGATTTTGTGATATACAGCACAGCTCACATAATTAGTTTGTTTTCATTTACTTTCCACTGTATTTTGAGCTTTACTAGTAATGGATTATCATGAATAAATTAAACTAGTAAAGCGATTAAAGTAACGGCAATGATTATTTTTCTATATAATCACTCATAAATTGCTTTTCCAATCGAAAAGACTCAGAGATCATTTTTCTAAGAAAGAAAGGCGAAGAGAATAGTTAGACACGAAAAATATGAAGAAAAATTATAAATAATTTATTACACATTTCGCTTGTTTTATAGATTTGGGTGAAAATATAATGCCACAGCATTTGTCAAGGATTTTAATGGATAATGAAGAAGCGGCGATAGAAAAACAAAAATCTGTGCGAAAAAAGCAAAAAAAGTTGCTGAATGTGTTCGCTGTCTTACACAGAAACACGAATTCTTTCTCAGTTAACTTTTCACGTCACATACTATATTAGTATTCTTATTATTACTTATTATGATAAAAAAATGTAGAATAAAAGACTGTTTAGCTTATGTTTCGGTTAATCAAGAAAACTACAGTGAGATACAAATTTATGTTTGTTTTTATTGCCTCCACACTACACTCTCTGCCCCTTTTTTATTTCTGCTCTTAGTCTTCTTGCTTTTATACACACAATTTATATTAAGAGTAATGCCGTTTTTATCAGCGAAACAAGATTTAACGCTAATGGCTTATGAAATAAGCGAAAGCTTTTATCTTAACTTTTCAGGAATATTTTTTTGATGCTTTACTCTTTTTTTCTTTAGAAAAACCTCTCGCGTGCTAATAATAAACTTTTCTTAGATTTTATCTCAATTATTTTTTGTTTTTAAATTTGTAGCACATGTGGCAAAATTGAGTTTATTAATAATAGTTTTAAATTTGATTATTACAAACCATGTTAGCTTGAAAACATATATTTTTAAATAAATAATGACAACGAAAGCAAAAAATATACAGAGTTAAATCCGCCGGTAATAGTTTTATTTAGAATGGTTTTTTCTCTCAATTTTTTTAATCAAATCAAGTTTAGAATAGTTTAAAGGATGAAAACTTAAAATGAATATTGTATATCAAAATTGCAATCTAAATAGAAATAGAAACTAAAAAACAAATAGAATATTCTAATGCTTATTATTCGTCACGAACTAATCCCGAATTTTTTTAACCAAATATTTGCTTTGAAATGCTATCGGAAATAATTCATATAATATATGCCGTTAATGCTGCACATATATTAATTTTGTTCTTCAATAAGTATTGCAGAATTATTTTCAATTTCAATAAATTTAGCTATCATTAAATATTCTCATTTTTTCTTAAAAATAGAACTTTAATTTCATATTTCGTAAGCTTAATAAGTAAAATGACCCGCATTAGCAAACCATATTTTTTGCATGTATCAGCGGTTGTATTCGACTCTGCTTTATCAGAAAAACAATGTTCATGTTCCTACCATTTTGCTTCTTGCTATCGATTCACAATTAACTACTTAATTCTAATAAAATATCAATCAAATAATAGTTCAGTAATTGTATAATAGTAAACTGTTCGGTGCATCTCACAAAAGTGCGCTCACAAAACAAAATGTGTATCAATACTTAGTTTAATAATGAAAATTTTAAAATATACGGTACATTATTCATTCATAATATGATCCATCATCAGCGTTCTAAATACGCCAATTAAAATTTTTCTTTCGCAACGCGTTTGTTATTTCATGTGTTACTAATAGTGACAATGGTAAGCATATTACAAAATTTAGAGATTTTGACGGCTGACACCGATACATCGTATGCGTTGCGAAATAGAGAGGTATTGAATGCGAAAGATTTTAATGATGATAATAATAAGTGCTAGTGGCGGGTGATTACCTTTTCAAGCATAATCACGTGCAAAGAAAACCCGAGAGAGAGAGAGAGAGAGAGAGAGAGAGAGAGAGAGAGAGAGAGAGAGAGAGGGAAAAATTGATTGCAATTTTTTGCTGTTATGCCGATATTCCGATTCTTTATAAAATACGTTTATTTATAGAGAAGAAAAGCTAGTAAGTAGCATTGAGCAGGAAAAAAATAGATTTCTGACAAACATACACATAGACAGTATATAAGAAATATATTTTGTATATATATATATACGAAAGAGTAGATAAAAATATGTGCTTTCAGTTTTGTTCTGTAACATATATCACATTATTGAATGTATCTGTGTATATGATTTCGTTGTTTCTATTATTGGTTGCATTATATTATTTCATTTGTGACGCTCGAGAGTAATCGGCAAAGTTATTTATATGTGATTGATCACCTATGGGTTGTAAGCTTATATACTTCAGAAGTGTTAGAAGGGTGAGATTGAAGCGTTGAAATTATTGGGAACAGGAAGCAATTAATTAAAATTTAACTGATGTTTTCCTGGGTTATTATATACGGGCCAAAATCCATAGAACAGTAAGATTGTATTTTTATAATTGTCAAGTACTATATTATTTCAAGAAATGATTAAAATCTAAATAATAATTGTTAGTAAAAAGGAATAAATTGGGAAATTTATTACTTCTATTTTGCAGCTAGAAATTTAAAATGCAAATACTTTTGTATTTTTTAAATTTGTCGACGAAGGTCAGATTCAGCAATACTCTTTTTGCTGAATTGTGATCCTGAATTTATTGAACAATGCTTTCTCTCTCTCTCTCTCTCTCCCTCTCTCCCTCACCCAATCTCTCTCCAAACATCATTTCTTTTCTCCAATGTGTATTTAGCAAAAGCAATTGTGTTGCCTCGGCTCGAATCAAATAGCAAAACGATATGATGGCAATAAAAAAGTTATTTAGTTGACGACAAAATTAGTTATTATTAGATAAGCAATAATAGAAATCGTTTTATATTGGTTTTTATATCTCAGAAATAATACATCACACGAAACGCACATTTCTGTTTGAAGCTTTAGCCAAACATATCATAAGAACCGAATGAGAGATATATTTAACGATAATACTAGTATTTTATATGTTTCAATTAAAATGCAGTATTAAATGTATTCGTTTTTCTAACAATTCATGGCTATTTCTGCAGTGAATGCGATTCGCTGTCACAGTTTTATATGTTCTTAAGTAATATATGATTAACAATAAGTACTGATTAAACTTAATTATAAGCATGAAATACGTCTAATTTTGCGTCAGCTTCGCACAGCCAGAGCACATAAAAGTGCGTTATATAAAAGCCATTCTGCTATTCTTGCGAAAAGCGGAATGCTTAAGCTGTTAGCTTTAAGAAACATAAGAGTCGACCTACAAAAATACGCAATTCTTCGCAAATACGAAATCAATACAATGACACTTATATAATATATATATATCTATATATATTTCGAGTCTTTAGCCGAAATGGAAAAGGTCAAGTGGTAACTGCGCTTTTTCTATCGCTACTCAATGCTATCTATTTTAATGCCCGGGCATTGCTGTATACTAGAGTAGTGATAGTGAGCGTGTGTATGTAATAAATGATGATCCAAAACAAAGAAAATAAATGTAAAACGAAAGAAATTTTATGCATGAAATGTAATTATGCATCGCGAAAGTTGGCCTGTAAACGCTTCGTAAAGTTAATTATCTTTGAAAACCGCTTCGCGTGCGGTTTTTGTGTGCGATATTTTTGTCTTTTGTTTCACAGTTGAAAAACAAAAGACACGTTTTAATTAAATTTTTAAAAGATTACTTAAAAGTAAAAAAATGGAATGGAATTTTTTAATTTTATTTTAAGCAAAAATCAAAAGTTATAAATGAGAGTAAACTACTGTAGTATTACTCATACAACATTTATTTGAGTGCTTCGACTAAATTTAAGCAGCGAGTTATCCATTGTTTGCTTAATTGTTATATCGTTTAGCAGTTTGAATATCTCGCAGTTACTTTCTATATCAAAAATATTAGTGCAGGCTTAATTAATAAAGCAAATATTGCTGTTTTTAATTAAATTAATACCAAATTGGGTATTTTATTTATTAAGTAATCATTCATAAATGCGAGTGGAGTGAATGTCGTGTTACATACAATGTTTTCAAACATATGAAGTATTCGCATATCATTTTATTTTTCTTACTTACTTCCTAAAATTTTTTGCTTTTCGTTCCAAAGAAAAGTAACGTCTATTATAATTTTTAAGTGTTACACTGTGTTAAGAAAATGTGTTCACAATGCCCTTTTATTTCAACGTTATTTTAAAAAATAAAATAAATTCCGTGCTCTCTCTCTTTCTCAAGAATAGTAGACAATGTGGAACCCAGTGGAATAAACTGCATTACAGACAAAGTTAATCACTTCAGAAGACAAAGGCTGTGATACAGTTACCCAGTATTATATTTAATACATAATAGTAAAGCACACTTAAGCATAGTAACGAAGTCGAGTTTTGACTTGACAAATATTTTTTTTGACTTTCTATTATTTATGCTTGGGTTAAAACGTTAAGTTAGTTTCATCAGTCTAGAAACTATTTTTTTCCGGAGCGAAATAAATTTTTTATCTTAAAACTTTAATGCAAGACTTATGTTTCGAGACGTTTTTTCGCTGTTGATGCTTAATAACATCTTTCCAAATGCGTATAATTTAAAACATCTATGACAGTATCAGAAAATGAAAAAATGTTTTCGTTGTCTATTTTTTCAATATCAATTATTTACGAGTAAAAGTTATATGTGACGCACAATCTAACTTTGCGCTCTTCTTAAGTTTGTTTTTTAAAAGCTATTTTCAAATAAGAACGAAATGCGTTTTACACTGTAACACCACATTGTTTTTGTTGTGCAGTGTTCATTCATAAAATTATCTATTTATAATTAAATTTGATTTTATTGTGAATAGGAAACTTGTGTCTATTGAGCCGATATTAAGCTAACGAGTTGGTATACGATATATTAAGACATTTTTATACTTAAGAAAACTTAAAATCAGTGTATAGCTGAAGCATTTGACTTGAAACTGAAAAATTCATTATTTATTTAAAGTAAATAAATGCTTGATGATTTACCTTAGAACATTTTATTTAACAAAAGATAAGAGTCGTGCAAAAAAATAATCCTTAAAACAAAACAAGATCGTACGGTCATAATATGATGTATAATATCATAGTATAATATCTGACTTAGTAAAGTTTGTTTAAGTTAGTATACCTGACTTCGTTCGCTCACTATCATTATTTTGTATTATTTTTATAGAAATTTCAGTAATACGTTGTACAGTTTACAAAACGGCACATGCAAAAGTCGTCCGTGTTCTATAGTATAATAACTTATTACCACCTCCAATAGCAGCAGATGCCAATAAAGTTTTGAATTATATTTTTCATTTTAACCTGAATTTTGGCATTTTTAAACTAAGTTTTTAGCTATTTTCAGCCAGAAAATCCCTAAATACCCCCAAAAAGAGGCAGATGCCACAAAAATTTTAACTTCAAGTTAGCCCATTTTTGCAGATATTTTGAGCCAGAAAATTCCTTTTTACAGCAAATAGCGGCAGATTCCACTGAAATTTTAGCAGGATTTTTGACAATTTTTGCCTAATTTTCAAAAATTTACCTTGTTTTTTCTTAATTTTACCAATTTTTGTCCATTTAGACCATTTATTAGCAATTTTAAACTCTTTTTATGCCAATTTTAACCATATTTATGGTCTGTTTGACGCATTAATTGTCTATTTTGACCTGAAAATCTCTTTAATAACATAAGAAATTAGTTAGACATAGTCAAATCCATATATCCGACAAATTGCAAAGTCAGATAAAAAATTAAAAATTTTTGTAGAGAAAAAACTATACTGAAAAGTGGCATTTTATTCTGTTAGTTAGTGCTCTTAAGTCAATAGAAAAATAATAAGGCCTTTAGAGACTAAGCGAATATAGAGAGCACTGGGTCTAATAGAGATGCAAAGTAAAAGTATTTTGTTACGCGACAAAAAGTTAAATCATAATTAATTGACTATTTAACTGAAATAAAGACTCAAGAAAAATCATTTTTATCGCCTTTAATTTATTTAAGTAAAAGTTTATTATATACTTAATAGATAATGTATATTTTTTATTTCTATATATTCTATACTCTAACAACAGTATCAATAATAATTGCTGGAAGATTTTTGCATTTAATTTTATAATTTTTTTGGACATAAAATTTTTTGGCGCTTTAATAAGACTAAATGAAATCTACAATTATCTTTGTTTATAGTATTTACATTTCTTTATGCAAAAAAATTCTATAATCATATCTATACCGGCAACGGTCTAATTTGTAGCAATTCATACAATTATGTTGCAGACGTAAACATGATTTTTATAAAGGAAAAAGCTTTGTCTTCATTAATCAGACTTTATTGTGACATATTGAACAAAATATAATTTAATTATGGAAAAAAAGAGCGAGTTTTCGCTTTATTTCTATCGATAATATTTTGTGCACGAATATGCCAATGATTATAAAGAGCAAGTTACTAAAAATAGAAATAAACTTGCTGTTTATGAATAATGATGGGTAAATGCTCACGCTGAGCAGGTTCAAGCTGAGTTAACTTTAAGATCGTCAGCTTATTTTACTGCTTAAAGCTCGGCTAATGAGCTTATTGATAAATCTTTTTGCTAGTATGAATTTATTTTTTTCCATTCTATATTTTTTTTACTTTTATACTAAATTGTATCAATGACTTCAAAAGCGGACATTAGTTCATAAGATTACTTTAAAAAATTATTCAGTAAATCATATCGAGTTTTGTTAAAATAAAACATTACAATTAAGGTAGTTAAATTATTCACGAAAATATACGAAAAGTTAATTGACAATACTTTCGATCTTAATCATAAGTAACTTAAATGAACTTAAAAGCTTAATCAAAAGTTATAATTCAAACCTACAACACTTGAAGTTAAGATTACAAATGAAATAATGTTACTTTCCTGAAGAATGTTGAACTTTAGTGTTAGTATTAATTTTTTTTGACAACCGAGATTGTACTGAGAAGAATCCATAAAGTACTTGGTGTAACCAAAATAATCTACTTTATGTAATGGTCATTCTTTGTTTTAATAATAAATTATTGGGGAAGTATCATCGCAAAACATCGATTTTGACTAAAAATCTAGTTTACTAAATCGATTGTGAATAAAATCCTGCCATAAAATATCTTCTTATAAACAAGCAGTAAATTTAACGGTCCTGCCTGAATCTTTAGCTATAAATTATGTTTAATTGAATTAATTAAAACAAAATTTAATTGGGGAAAACTTTTAGTAGTTGAAGCTCTAGAAGCGATGCTTCAATCAAAAATAACTCTTTAATATGTTAGTTAACTCTTTAATAATAGCTTAGCATTAGTAATATTTATGATCGGCGAACATTTATAACTTTGCAGTGCTGAGGACTAGTACACACAATGGTTGCGCAAAAATATATTACCGAAAGTGTGAATGTCAAGAGATGAAGATTAATGTCAATACTTAAGTATTTATTTTGTTGCGACAAAATATAAGATTAAACAATACAGCGCGTGAAGAATATAAAGCGTAATGAATGTGGCGCATAGCGTGGCTCCCATCACAGCCGGTAACAAAAATCAAACAGCACACACGTTATTGAGAAGGAAAATAGATAGATGATGACTGCTCTAAAGTGATTGATTAGTTTTGCGATCACCAAAACAAAAAAAATCAGACACACACATGTCTCGAATTCGTGTGTGTGTTATGTATTTATGTGTTTCTGTGACAAATGAAATGTTTTTTAGGACGCAATTGCGCGACAGTTTTGAAAAAACAACAACAACTTTGACACAGGAGACGATCATCCGATCTAAACAACCGATAAAACAATTTATTTCTCTCAATCAACTTTCATGCGCGCACTTTCTTTAATAGCTGAAAAAACTTTGATGATTTTACAGATACAAAATAAAACTAGATCAGCAGACACTAAAATCGACTACTTTTACAGTCAATTAAAAATTACAGGCACACATACACACACACTTTCAAAGCGAATCGTCGCTATTGTTGTCTGAATTAATTAGTTGGCAGTCTTCACGGTGAGTGACAACAATGTCGTCTAATGGAATAATTTCGAGATAGAAGGGCGACCCGGCGTTAGAGGACGCTTCCACGTCATCATACTCGATGGCTAGATTGGCGTCGCTTCGTTCAAGATTAATAAAGTCGTATCGATCTTCGGCTACGATCGAGTAAACAGAATCGTCAAACGGATCGCTCACTCGATTAGAGTTGTGACGCATTCGCTTCTCATTAGTTGTTCGGTCGTAGTTATTTCGCGCCGCGTTTTTAGGCGATGACAGTTTTGCTTGATTAGCGTTTGTCTCGCTCTTATTTTTCCTTTTCTCCTTCAAATGCTTTCGCTTTCTTCTCTTAAACTCGCAATAGGAGATAGCGATCAATACCGTGAATATTGCGAACATGGCCAGCATTGTAACGATTACTGCGAAATATGCTGACTTTTCTGGCGGCGAATAATCCGATTGTTTAAAGCCGTTATCGATTAGTAAGTCATTGCAATCGGTTTCGACATCGGACCACACGCCTTCATAGCACGTGCGAACGTACTTCACAACGTGACGATACGTCAAGTTTGACAGATGCGTTACATTGGTTTTGGTGCAGTAATGAATCGCATCGGTTTCATTGATCGCAATCAGTGTGCGATTAAAGTAGAACGTGTTCCTATACTCTATGCGAACTACGCCTTTGTCATATTTCTGTATGGGTTGGATGAATGGACAGGTTATCGATGGCTTACAGGCGGGCCCGTTCTCCAGTCCATCTCCAATCCACTGGCCGTCTGGACCGCAATAGAGCAACGAACTGCCAACTAATTCGTAGCCATCATCGCAGTACAGATACAACTGATTCTCATCATCCAACTCATCTATCCATGTCTGGAGAGGAGCACCTATTTTGCCGCACTCCATTGGAAACCGGTACAAACCCAATCCGCATATTGTCAGCGGCGATGAAAGCAGTAAATTAAAGTTAAGATAAATAGCGCCGCTCTTATCTCTTTCTTCTTGTCTGGCAGCCAATGTCGACAGCGAATCGCATATAAATTCCAGTTCACTGGCAGTAGAGTTATAGCCAACTAAATGGCAGGATCGATATTTATTGACGTACGCGGTTATAGCACTCCGAAGACTATCGCTGCGTGTTTCATGTATCGGCAATATGCCGGCAAATAACAATTTCACCACAAAATAGTTGATTATTGCTGGCCGATTAAAAGAAATGGTCCATTTTTGCGGTGATTTGCTGTTGGATCTAATGCAGCGTTCGTTAGTTAACGCACTCCACGTGTAATAGTTATCATTGTCGTTAAAGTAGAGGTCACTATGGTTATGATTAAACTGTACAGAAGTTGTCGAGCCATTAATAAAAATCCGAGCGGTTTCGAGCGAAACGTAATCTATAGGTTTTGCACAAATTGGCATTTTTCCGCTCCAAGCCCCGTATTTACATGTCCGCTGCGGTTTATGCACTAAATGGTATGACTGGTTACAAGAGTACATGATTGTTGTGTCCTCTTTGTAGCGTTGAAAGTTTCGCCGCGTGTGCGTGCCGTATGACGGCCTTCCTGGTCGTCCGCAGTCTCCGTAAATGTCGTTTATAAAAAGACTAACCATTATCAATATCATTACACATGCCATTAATATGTGCCCGTTA
Source organism: Phthiracarus laevigatus (assembly GCA_034700185.1). Taxonomy (NCBI): domain Eukaryota; kingdom Metazoa; phylum Arthropoda; class Arachnida; order Sarcoptiformes; family Phthiracaridae; genus Phthiracarus; species Phthiracarus laevigatus. The sequence goes on from JAQIXJ010000674.1 coordinate 13,685, forward strand.
TCGGGCATTCTTATCAGCTAATGTTCGCTGCAATAATATTCGTTCGATAATTTGGCATATTTTTTATTTTATTTGTTATCTCTTGTCTTTGCGAACTGATATGTCAAATAACCGCAATAAAGCGAAAGATTGGGAGGAAGTGTGAAATTTTTAACAGGATTTTAATAAAAATGCGACGCATCATCATTTCCATAATAATAATTATACATCCTTGGCATATGCTATAGTTACGCATTCATTGTGTCCAATAGTTATTCAAAAATGGTTTCGCGAATGCGAATGCATAAGTTTTCCGACTCAGTGATAATATAACGAATTCGGGAAAAACTTTTCTCCAAAACTTATTTTTGCTATATAAAACTTGTGCGCTAAAAAATAAGTAAAACCTTGTCCGACAGCAAAAGAAAAAGCCTTATAAAAAGAGACTAAACAGTAGATCGCACAAGATATTTACTGCAGAACTAAACCTGAATGATATTAGAGACACGAAGAAGAACCTCTACATTCAGGCAAATGCGGCAGTGAACGGCAAAAATCAATTTTCAAATCAATAAATTGCGATACGATCTTTAAATTGAACACAATATCATTTCCGTAATCGAAGAATAGCATACATATATATATGTAGGTTTTATTTTGCGCAACAAAAATAGATAAAACTACTTTTCGTTGCAGTATGACTCGCTAAACCGAAAATATAATCGACTTTTTAAATACGATACCTGTACACTGCGAGTCTTATTATTGTTCGTCAGTTCACATTTTTTTTGAAAAAATAGTTAATTATGTGACGAAAGACAAAAAATGGGAGCGAAAAATAGTTTTCAGTCAACTGAGAGATTAAGCGCATACTTTAGTTTCAGTCAATAATAATTAATTTGTTTAATAGAAGAAGACACACTATACCATACTGTATGTGCGTATAACTAGCGTTTTTCGCATATGTTTAATTATACCATCAATTTGTGCAGTTAAAAACGTTTTCTGAATTATTATAACAGACATTAATAAGGAAAAATGAAAAATTTAAATTACAAACCGAAAATTTACATAAAGCTATCTTTGTAGCGCTATATTCATTATTGTCGTCAGCGAAAAGAGTAAAATCCTATCATACGTTGACTGAGAATGGCTACCAGTTCCGTAGGATAGGGAAAACTTTTGTGATCGATTATGCTAAATACATAGTTGTGCGATCGTTTTAATTAGATTTACAATAGACGAATATAAATATAAACTAATTTAGCCAATACTAGTTCCTATATAGAATAATGTTTGTATTTTTCCGTTAGATTTTTGCCCATAACTGCATTCATTTGTGGAAGTCATGTCTGAATGATTCTTTTCGATACTCTTCGCGCTTTTCACGCCTACAAGTATAAGGTATTTATGCGCCAGTATTTTACAAGAAATAAAAATTAAACTGAAAATTGCTTCTCATTTATAATTTTTGCGTCATTTGTCATTTGTGTACGCAATAACATGTGCACTAACGCAAAACATAACTACTAATTAGAAAATAAAAGTAATTTGGTTTAAAAACTGCACAGAACATGAAACTTTTTTTATTGATTATTAACTCAGCAAAGAATTTTAAAGAGGGAGAGAACTTTTTTCTAGCTTACAGTATAATAAGAATCAGAAGAAAAAAATTCATCTCATGATATGAAATAAACGTATAGCTCATTATTTCTTTCTGAAAGCATAAGTAGGCCTTATCTCGAGAGAGAATCATCTCATCTTTGGCATAAAGTGCGAGAGTGAAAGTGTTTACCTTTCTTATTGTTTAATAGTACAAAGCGTGTCTCTCTCTCTCTCTCTCTCTCTCTCTCATCGTCATTGAAAATCTGATTAAGTATTAAAGTTCGCAACTCTAGCGAGTTATGCAGTATATATAAAGCTTTTAAGTCTTTACCCGCATTTATTGTGATCAGAAACATACACAAGAATTACATTTATTTCATTATCAAAAAATTATATAATATATGTATTTCGATTTTCCGCTTCAATCGTCATACAGAAATCCAACGCAACTATTTATTTATAGCATTTAGAATTCTGTACGATACATGACGAATAGTCACTCCGCAGTGTATAAATGCTTTTAATGTTGATTTAAAAATTTTTGATTTAAAGCGAAAGTCTCTCAGGAATGAATTGATGCTGAAGACTAAAAATACAGAAATCAACTGATGCTTTGCAAAGCGCATAATAAGTTGGGAAAGAAATATATGTTTCTGTGAAATGTAATATAATTTCAGAACTTTATATAACTTGTATGGGTTTCGAAATTATGTGTATAAGTTACAAACTATGTACTCTATTTCGGTCTTCGCTTTTTTAAAGGTCAAAGTAATTAAAGTTTTTTCTATATTGAATTCCACCCCCTCTTTGAAAAAAATCAGGGTAATGTATAGCCAAATTACATTTTTCCTCAATAGAAACAGAATTTATTTTACTTTATTTTATTTTATTTTTTGTTCTTTATTCTTTCAAGAAAAAAATATTAATGTGCTTCTTCCACAGTCTAGTCAATTGAATTCATGCGAAGCGAATACTTATTTTTAGAATCTCTAGTTTTTTATATTCGTTTTTTAATCTATTAGATTTCTTTATTGGAGGTTTACAGCTCTAATGCTGAAATATTTTTTGGCTACAAGAAATATTTTTCTCTATCGATTAGAATTAGATATAGATTAATATAAAAAACAAAAGTTATCTGTCTGTTTGTTTGTGAAGCCCTTTATAGGCGCCTCCCCTGGGGCTGTCACCCCATCGACACCGATATCAATGGATTCAGTTTGAAGAGTAGAGTGCACACCCGGGGTTTCGAGGTGGTGGGTTCCCTCCTGAAAAAATGGAGATGGGAAAACTGTTTTAATAGCATTATAAGTACCCTTGCTCAACGTCCATCCTCTCGAGACATACATTAATGGATTGAACATTAAGAGAAGAATGCAAGTAATGTGGTTTCGAGGTGGCATGAACCCCTTAATCAGGAGGTATCAAAAATAATTTTTAAATGCCCTTCGTCACATATATCACTCAACTCAGCTCAAAAAAATGAGGGGTCACTCGATGGGATGGGCGTCCTTTCGTGTAAAATGGTTGTTTTCATATTGGGTGGGTAAGGAGGGGACATAGCGCATAGGGAAGGGAATCAGAGGATGAGGTTCGGAAATAGCGGTTCGGGTCCGGTATGAACTGTGGAGTCCGGATTGGGCGGAAGGGGTGCGTGTTAGAAATACTTGGACACATCATTCAACTAAGATCATAGAGCGGAGTTAAATTAGGGGTTAGTCGATGGGGTGGGCAACTAGGTTTAAATACTGGCTGAGGTAGTTATCTGGAAACAGTACTTCTTATTCTTTGCAGATAAACATCTTTTGAGTTTGGTAGACTCCTAACCCATTTTGTCAAAATATAGGCCATATATGCCCACCAAAGGTGGGCAGTTTCCAGTAGATTAATAAAATAAAAAATAATAATTAATTACTTTTCCCAAAAAGTCACATATTTTTCTATTATATAATAAAATACTAAGAGATTTCTAAATACTATCGTTAAGGAGAGGACTATTAAATACTTTTTATGTTCATATTATTAGCATCTGTTCACTCAAATTTTCTCTGCCATTTTTCATTTTATTTTTTTCTCGTTACTTTATTTATTGGTTGTTTAACTACGAACTATAAGATTTTAGTGAGAATTTCAATTCAAAATATCGGAGTGTTCGTTATTTTAAATTCAGTCTCAGAGGGCAGACAGACGGATAGACAGACTTACATACCCAAATACATATATCTGAATTTTGCAAAGGCAAATCGGGTATTGAATAATTAAACTTAAAATATGGGCTTAAAATTTTTCACGATTACAGAGTCTAATTCAAACAAAAATATTAACACATTATTTAATATTAAAAAAAATTAATGCGTGCTGCACTAATTATACAGTTATTTTGCAAAACTTCAATCACCATTAGCTTAGTCCAGGGTGTCCCAGAGTGTGCTTGTCTGGGGGAGGTTACTTTCCGACTTTTCTTAATTTTAGGGGGGTCAAACTACTCGGATTTAAGCCACAATTTTTCTGCCATCGGACAAAAAATATGAAAAAAAAATTTTCCCCCATAGAGATGTCATTTCTCAAGTTTTAGGAAGGGGGTCAACTTTTTGAGAAATTATGGGTGGGGTAACCCCCTCCAGCCCCCCTCTGGGACACCCTGGCTTAGTCTATTGAATTTTCTTATTCGTTTTTTGGAAAATTACCGCCTCTTCTATACTCTTGAATATTTTATGATGTGCTAAACTTATATATTGTTAATTATATAGAACGGAGAAGTCTTATGGTTTCATTTTTAAAGCAAGTTATTTAGCGTGTTTTTGTACTAAAAGTATATTATTACAAAAAATTATACTTTCTTAAGCAGTTTTCAAGTAAATTTACACTCGTAGAAAACTGAAACTGAACTGAAAAATTTCATAAAAGATTAAAGAAGCATACTTTTTAATGCTAATGCTTCCTTAGAACTAAGATTAAGCTTATGACATACAATAAAGCTTCAGCTTAAGCTAAAGAGCTTAAGATGTATAAATAACTTCATGAATAGTATGTAGAATAATTTAATGTTTTTGAGATCTGTCTAAATCTTTTCTAAAACGCATCATATAGTAAAATTGAAATTAAGACATCACAATCCGAATCAGATAGCAATACGAACGGAAGAGTTATTCATCATCAGCTTAAAAATAAAAATATTTACAAAATACGGTTATATCTACTAAAAATAGCATCACTTAATAAATATAGAATGCAATAGAATTTCTCACATGATTTATTTTTAATGCGTTTTTATCGAAAAAAAAACTAATTCACGTTATGCTATATTAGATCTAATTATAGCTACGCTATAATCATTGAAAGGATGAGAGTGCGAGCTAAATGTAGTGTTGCCTTAGAAATGAAAAAACAACTCCTCGAGAAGAGCTATCAATTCAGTTAATAACTTATATAGTTTTTCTTTCGCACACTTGTATACATAGTTAGTCATATATACACCACAATTTATAATAAATAAAATTATAACAGAAATGAATTAAGTAATAGAAATAAAAAATAACAAAAAAATCCCTTAATGGAATAAAATTGATTCGGAGTTTAGAAACGATGACATTTTAACGGACAGTTAAACATGTCATACATTGGTAGTTCAGTAACTATCAGTGCAATGTTGTATTTTCGCATCGAGTGAACGAAGCACGACAAAGAGTAACACACAGATCATAAACACAATCGTAATAATAATAGCAATAATACTGTTTTCATTCGTAGTGCTAGTGGTGTGGCACTACTACTACTAGAATATAGTAATAACAAATTGATTAATCGATAAATGTATTAACTTAAGTAAGTAATGGCATAGGTGTATGCCATGGTATGGACGAAAATCTAGTAAATGTTAAACTAGGTAACATTGTCTTTCGCAACTCCTTATTCCGGAATATATTTATGGTGGGAGAGATAGAGGGAGGGAAAGAGAGTGGGAGAGAAATGAGATAACTACTGACAAAAAAAAGCGAAAGCGTTCCATGAATACATTCACAGTATATCTAAACGGAATTTTCTGTGTACTAATATTCCACTACACAATAAAATGATATATGATTTGTTTAGACGATGCGATTTTTTGCGCTCATTCTGTTTAAGTGCAAAAAAATATCGCTTAGAGAGTTAGCGATCATTAAGAGAGAAAGCGTTCTGAGAATAAGTAACATAGTAGTGTGAAAAATCGGGAAAAGTTTTTTTGTTGGAAATGGTGAAAAATGACAAAATTACTACAGTATAACTGTTGAGCGAAAAAGAGTTGGATAACAAGACTGATACGAGAGAAATGAATTTATTGCGAAAAGTTTCTTTTCGTGATGTGTTAAGGCTTAAGACTTAGTAGTAGAGTTCTAATGTAAACATTAATGAGTTTAACCTCTAATAGTGTATGTCTGCTATTATTTGTGTTAGCGGTGATAAATATAACTACGGAAGAGAACATACTCTTTGGAAAAAATTTTTTTGATAACGCTTCCTTTAACTTTTGATAACACTTCTACGAATTTATTGATCATAATGTTGTTTTGATTTTTTTTTTGGTTGGCAATAAATTAAACGTACCATATTTTCAAAATTTTTCCACATATACACTGTTTATAGAGTTTTGAATATAATTTTAATCAATTATATTTAAAGTAGGTTAATGACACATTTTTTCAAACATGTTTAATCGAAACGTGTGACATCCTTAAAATAAATCGATATAGAAAGCAATGAATTATCAATGAGGCATATATACAGGTTCTGTAGACGATTATATAAATAACGAATTTTATGACATGCACTTGTAATATTGTAATATATTTATTTATTTATTTATCGTTGGACAATGTAGGAGCGATTTACTAAGAATAAACCTCTCCTTAAAATCAAAAAATGTTCTTTATTATTGCTTACAATAGTTTTATGTGCAACATTTTATCGATGTTAGTCGGACTGTATACACGAAGATACATTTTATTCGCGATAATTTTATTATAATACTTCTTCGAAAAGTTTTATCTCGTTAAGAAATTGAGTAAAATATTTTCAAAACCCACCGCTAATTTTAACAAATCACGAAGTAATATTTAACATATCCAGTTTTTAAATCTATTTTGCTTTAGCTTCTGAAAAATTTTGATTTTGACGCGCTTTTACTTTTGCTTCCCATTGACATTTACCTTAAATTATATTTTTCTTTTGCTTTATCAATTTTGCTTTTACTTTTCGTAAATTTCCCATTTTTTATTTTGCTTTTTGAGACAACTCTAAATCACAGTAATTAAACGATAGCTTAATTTAATTACGAAAATTTTTGGGCACGTTTGGTGCAATAAAAGTTATACTTTTATTAATTATCATTGTTAAAATAAAATCAATTTTTAAATTGATTATAAACAATATCTTATATAAACTTTTTTGAACACTACAATTCAAGATGTTTTGCTTTTGTTGAAGCTCGAAAAAATTAAAACTAAAATAATTTATCAGTTGTCTATTTGAAGTAAATGATGAAATGAAATTAAAATGAAAAATATTAACAAATAACGTACTTTTAACAAAAGAATATAAGAAACATATTTTAATAAAGCGAATTCAAACGACAACAAAACAAATTCAATTTCATGCCATGTGTTCGCTCATTTGTCTTATTGTTGTGAGCGAAGAAACTTACTTATTTGCTATCATTTATATAAACCAAAAAAAGGCATTTCTCACTAACAATCTAATCAGATATTTTGAAAAACAGTGAATGAATGTGAGAGTAATAAAGAAATAGAGATGAGGAGGAGGAGAGAGAGAGAAGAGAGAGAGAGAGAGAGAAGAGGGGAAAGAGAGAAGAATTATGTTACGATGCAGAAGGTAAAGCAAATGAGTTCGCCTATAAATACTTTTAACGAGTTTTACTCCTGTGCTCGAAACCGATACTGTTTTTCGTTTAGAACTCTATTTTTGCGCATTCAATGAATTAATGAAAACGAGGCGAAAGTAATTTTTTACGAAAAGGATATCACAAACATTGATTACGAAAAAACACATGCTCACTCAGTTGCAGAGTTACACACTTATCATCATCATATACAGCGTTTTCTGGAAAAAGCTCGCGCACATTAATAAAAGGCAAGTAAATATTAGTGACCTGTCAATTTGAAAGCAAATAAACAGTTCATTTTTTCTGGAAACTACCAATAGAATAAGTCTTTTCCATAAGTTATTGTGTTAAGGAATTATTATTCAATCATAATTTTTGTATTGTTTTACAGTGCTTATACTTGTGAATTTGACATTTTGTCTTTTAGTCCGTTTCTACATCTGAATTAATCCAACAGATAGGCTATATTATTAAAATATTTTTAGCTCACGTTTTTAAAAAAAGGCGTGCTTATAGACAATGTCTGTCTGTCTGTACGTTCGCAGTCTTATATTAATTAAGGGATTTAACTTATTTCTAATGTTAATAAAGGGATTTGAGACCTTGAAAATTGATTAATTTATCACACTAGTATGGTTTAACCTAAGAAAAATGAGCTATCTATGAATGTATCGTTCTTGTTAAAATGTTAGATATATTTATAAATAATTATAGTCTGCGATACGAACGCCCATTTAGTCTTTTTTAACATTTAAAAAAAGTGTATAATTAAACTAATTGGTGCAAATTAAAAATTCAACTCATACTAAAAACATTATAAATCTACTGAACTCAGTAGAGCGCAAAAATAAAAAACACGTTTTAACTGGGATATCAGTGTGGACGCACTTACGAACACGTAATAAAGAATATTGGAATCGCGATAAAATTTAGTGATTAATTAGAAATATGAACGCAAGAAACGCCAAAAACAAAAAGAATAGGCTTAATACTGCTGAATATGTTCGGCCAATAATGTAATTTTTTGTTTTGAACGAAATCGTTCAAAAAAATAGAATGAAAGAGGCACTGAAATATAACCATTACACGCACTTTTGGATCAATTGGTGGACGTGAATGGAAATTTAATATTACAATTGATTTTTTTGGGTTCAAAAAAAGTTTTCGAAAAAAGAGAAGAATCGCATGCACACACACAAACACACTAAAAATCACTTTGGATACTGCGTTAGTTGAGATATATCTATGGCGAAAAGAAATCTTTATATATACCGATATACGTAAAACAACAACAAAAAAGAGCCAAAATAAAACTAGATTTTAAACGAATCAAGAGAAAGAAAGATTCTAACCTAACAACCAAAAAAAGAATTAAAGAGAAAGAATGCAATATATTTACGGGAATAACTTATTTATATAAGTATAAAATGGCCAGAATAATCTTGTTTACTATCTCTTAAATATTCTGGTGGAAATTTAATAGAAGATTATTCTGATTATATTGCGCTATCTGTACTAACTTATGTGCAGCAACAGCAACAAAAATATAGAATACAGTAAAAGAGCATAAGATTTTTATTAGAAAAGATAGCGATGACGTGCGAGAGAGAGAGAGAGAGAGAGAGAGAGAGAGAGAGAGAGAGAGAGAGAGAGAGAGAGAGAGAGAATAATGATAATGAAATATATATAAACCGAGAACCGAGAAAATTTCTTATAGCACTTGAAATCGCTAACTCGATTTTTTCGTCGGTGCATTTGATGAACAGTTTTTCCTCTCAAAGTATTATTGTAGCAAATTTAATGCCTATGAAAATAACAGTTTTTAGGTTAAGTCATATAACAATTTCTTCAAATAGAATGTACTTGGAATATATCTATAGTAAATAATTTAGCGGGTAATCAAATACTCGAGTTTGAGGTGTAGAATGGAAATTATAAAGAGAAAGTGTGTGCAAATGGTTTGATAAAAAAGTGAACAAACAAAATAAACCAGTAATAACCAGCGAATAAAAAAAATTATTACAACAATCCTGCTTTTGAGCGAAATGATGAATGACAGCAATAGCCGGAGAGATGGATAGGGAGTGAAGAAAAGAGGAGAGAGCGGAGAGAGCGCTAAAATAGTATTTAAGTCATTGTGCGGCATGTGTTTTTTATATGATGCTGTCATCTCCACCCAAAAACATTTCCCTTCATTAACACTGCGACATAAAATAAAGCTTCTAAATAGCGAGAGAGCAAACATAAACCGATAAAAGAACAATCTTTTAATATAAAAACTAAATATATATAAAGTCTGTTATGTAAGTCTTCTGCTGGAGGAACAAGTTTTTCGATATGCCATAAAAACTTTCGACATTCATTTTTATGGCTTATACTAAAAACAAACGGAGAAACGAAAAAGAAAAAAGCGGTCTTTCAGATCGTTTCTTATTTTATACGACTAACGTATTACAATAAGAAAAGACTTATCGTAATTTGAGTAGTTGTTTGTCTCTCAAAGTTTGGGCGCGGATTCTCATATTTCCAATATATATTGAATAAATATCTATGGGTATCAGAAGAAAGAGAAAAAAGAAATAGAAATTCTCGGTATAATTACTTAATTGAGAGAAACGAAACAATCGAAACGGTCGCAAATAACATCCAGTAGTGGTAGTGGTGGTGTATATCGCAACATAAAAAAGTACTGCGTTATCGACAGTAATTTTCTGAACACCAATGACTTTGCTCCGTTCGTCAGCAGTCAAATCAATTAAGATACACTAGTATGTTCGCTATTAAATTGTCCGTAATCCGATTTAAACATAAAACAAAAGCAGAATAACAGCGAACTCTGTACATTGGCTGAGCACGAAAAAAGTAATAAAAATTATAGCGAAGTTCATAAACACATACATAGTATGTAGAACACTATATTCGGCTCTGTATTATCTTTTTTAATTATTTTCTCACTATATCGCCGTTTCTAGATTCCTTTTTTCACGTCTGTGCTCAATTTTGCATCACAAATTGGTATAATTTACTTCTCCTAGAGTTTTGAGAAAAATACTCCAAAATCAATATCAAGTAAAATTTGTGCACAGATTAAATTTTTACATTTCAATTCTTCTCTCCCTCTTTCTCTCTCAAAACTGATACATTCGTTATATTCTATCACCATATCATTAGCATATGCCATATCTTATTTACTGCCACAACGAATGAGTTTGAAGAAGTAGTAAAACTTTGCGCTTTATTCGTAATTTAAGTAATTTGAGTAAAATTTATTAGGTTTTTCTATTTAGTATTATGAAGCTAAGAAAGAGAAGTAGTTAGCAGATATGTAAATAAATTAAAACTAAAATCGTTTTAAAAATAAAGTTTTCTACAGCAATTATAATTTTATATAGTACATGCTTTATTTTAAAATTTAAGTAAAAAACAGAGGTCATTAGGTAATAACAAATGCAATGGCAATGATAGAATACCAGAATAATGAGAGAAATAAAAATATGCGAAAAAACAGAGCATAGGATCTTTTGTACGCATATTTTGTGTTTGCTTACAGAACATAACTTCTACTGCAGATATCGGAAGAAATAACTAAATAGAATTGACGAGAAATATATTTATTGCGCATTTATAATAACGAAGTTATGCAAGTATTTTCATATTGAGTGCACCATAGAGGAGGGGTTTATTGGCTTAAAGCTTAATTCCTAACCTTAATACAGTAAAGACACCTTTACTAATAACTCCGTCTTCACATTGAGTTACTATTAAGTTTTCAATAATTATTAAGTTTTTAAGTAATTATTAAGTATTTATTGTAATTTAAACAAATTGAATTTTACGCTCTTTCCTAAGGTACAATCAATATGAAAATACCTGTATATAAGTTGCCAATTGCCAGATGAATGTTAAAAACACAAACTTTACCAGCTTTTTGCTAACAAAGCAAAAAAAATGATTATACGCGAATGCATTATCAAAATCCATATGCATTAAGCATTCACTGGGTATTAGTGCTTATTCTCTTATATGACATTAAAGACAAGTTTCTGTATTATGAGCACAGGTAAAGCGTAAGAGAGGAGAGAGAGAGAACAAATGGATGATAGGAAGTGTAGGAAAAAACATGCTCACCGGTGAAAGAAACGGAAAAATTTTGTTTTCGTAGTATAATGCTAGTATTAAAAGCAAAGTTCGGCAAAGAAAAAAGATTTATATTATACGGTTACATGCGAATGGAGAATTAAAATAACAGTTAAGCCAATGTTTGTTAAGGTGGCATATATGTCATACGAATTGTACGGATATGAGTGCTGCCGTAGTACTCGTGTTATCTTTACTTTTCTTTTTTCACTTTTTTGATTCGCTTTAATTTTGCTCTAATTTTATTACAGTATAAAGACTCTATTTTATATTGTTCCAATATGGACGTCATAAAAATAACGAATGAAGGGTAAAACATTTTTCGTTAACACACCCCCTGATACCCCATTGTTTATCATGAAAAAGTAGAAGAATAGTTGTCTAAATTGATAGATTTTATATAAAAATTTCTTTTTCCATGCCTATATTTAATTGAAAAGGGATTGCAAAAAAACATATGAAAATCAATAAACGTCTCGGTGTGTCATTTAATCTGTAAAAGTCAACTAAAAAACTTTCTATCATTCAAATAAGTATGCATTATCGTGGGATTAATAATTGATTTGTTTTTCTTGATATTGAGTAATAATGATGGCAACCATGCGAGACTATCAAATTTTTTGTGCCATTTTGTGCCATTGAGTCGGAGACATATTTAAAACAAACGACGGATAGCCATCAAAACAGACAATTGCAACACAAAAACATGACATAATTGAAGTTTTTCGCATAAATTTAATTATCTTGTTTTTTATTTTAACACAAAACCAATCCATACACAGGCGTTTCTTATTAAATTTTTGCTTTAATATTTTTGCAATTATCTCTCATGAAATTAATTATTTAATTATTAATTAAATTAAAACATTAGAATAAGACAATAATGATTATTTTTATCAGCTTTGTTAAATTAGCTTCTTTATAAACACATTGGTGATTGAAAATTTATCTCCTTTAACGTGAAACGCTTGTGGAATTTGAAAATAGTACCGGTAATGGAAGGGTAGTAAACTGAAAAAAATGTATTCACCGTTAGTGAAACGTTAAGGACTTTTTGCCAGATTTCAAAATTTATTAATTATTTGTCACCCCATAATAATAATAATACTATTCTCCACCCAAAACATTTTTTCTCATTAAAAAGAAAGTATACACAAAAAAATAATTTTTTTTATATTTTGTACGAAATCGGAACATTCTTTTACTTATTTTTGTTTTGGATATATATATAAAATCCAATAATTTTTATTACAAAATTAAGCTGAAAATTTGTTGTGGTTTTGTTATTGCTGTTGGATTTTTTTTTACTATCGTTGGGTATTTGGGTATTCAAATATACTATAAAAATAATTATTATAATTGCGATTTTGTTCAACAGTGAACCCCAGTTCACACTATAAAGAAATATTTTATCGATCCAAGTGTTTCCGTTTCTTACAGTTTTAGAATTTCTATGTTCTGTGGTCTCAAAACATTATACTCTTCGCTTAAAACAAAGTAATATTTGTCGTTCTTCCAAATGTAAAAAAACATTATAAAGGATAATTAATGGCCAATAAATATAATTTAAAGTCGATTAGAGATAGAAATTTAACCAACAATAAAAAATATATTATACGACAGTTTGACTTATAAGGTATTGCGAGCATCAAAAGTATTTACTAATATTATGATTTATAGTCGTTATAAACATGTTGTCATAAAACTAGGGATAATAAACTGATCTTTATGGGCGTTTGATAAACTATGCCAATATAAAATGTGCTTTTAAAGCGTTCACTTACGTATCTGGCAGGTAACTTAGTAACTAATTTCAAAAAAATAATAAATAAATAAATTCCTAGCAAATTTCTGTTAAATTTGGCGAACAATTTTTTTATCTGAATAGTAAAAATAAATTCATAACAAAATACTGTACGTTTATTAATTGAAGAATTCATTAGATAAAGATTTTAAAGATATCCATAAATAATTAGAATTTATTCAATTATTGCCATTATTATTTTTTGACTATACAATAATACCAATTCCCAGGAAATTCAACGCAACTACCAAAACAATAAGAAATAATTATCATTAAAAAAATCTATCACAAAATAATTAGATGACTCATTACTTCTGCTTTATTACGATACAATTTTTAATGGATATTTAGCTTGCATAATAATTATCCTCATACACTGAAAAGATCATTTGTTAGCTTTTTCGAGAATAAAAAAATTATGGCCATCTGTATGTGCGCGTATATGTTGTATATGTCTCTGTATGTGTGCGCTATAAGAAGAACATTGCGTTTCGCCACTAATTCACCACATTTTCTATCAAACAGAACCGATCAATAGTTCTAGTGCTGTACTCTCTCTCTCTCTCTCTCTCTCTCTCACTCACTCACTCACTCACTGTGTTCGTTACTTGACTTTTATATTTTATTTTGTTGGACTAAAAAACGTGAGCGAACTGTATATTATTGAACATTAAGACAGAGAGAAATTGAAAGATAGCGGCATATATAGATAGAGTAATATTCTATTCTTCACTTCTCTTCATAATAATGCAATATAAAGTCGGTATTCACGCATCCAATAATGCAGTTACAAATTAGAGGATTTTTGTGCTTTTTATATATCAAAATATATCACTTTATATAAATAACAAAATTTGTCTGTCTGTTTGTCTGTTTGTCTGTTTGTCTGTTTGTTTGTGGTATCCTTTATAGGCGCCTCCCCTGGGGGTCTCACCCCCTCGACACCTATATCAATGAATTCAGCTCGAAGAGAGGAGTGCACATCCGGAGGTTTTAAGGCTGTGGGACCCCTCCTGAAAAAATGGGGGTAGAAAAACTGATTCAATAGCACTATATTCGACCATCCTGAACCTCCACCCCCACGACACATATATCAATGGACTTACATCGAAGTTATGAGGTCAAGTAGGGGGGTTTCGAGGTGGTGGGCACCCCCTCATCCAGGAGGGGTCCAAAAAATTTTAAAAATACCCTTCAACAGCTATATCATTCGGCTCTACTGAATAAGCTGAGTAAAATGAGGGGTCACTCGAAGGGGTGGGCACCCTTTTATACAGGAGGGGTCCAAAAATATGTTTAAATACCCTTTAACACCTATATCATTCGAGTCATAGATACAGTCATAAGCCAGTTGAGTCCGGCATAGGCGGATGGAGTGCAACATGAGCGGGGGAGTTCGACATGAGCGGGGGAGTCCAACATGGGCGGGGGAGTCCGACATGGGGGAAGTCCATCATAGGTGGGGGACCTGACATGGGCGGGGGGAGACAGACATGAAGGGGGAGTCCGACGGGCGGGGAGCCCAACATAGAAGGGGAGAGCCCAACATGGGAGGGGGAGCCCAACATAGAAAGGGGGAGCCCAATATGGGAGGGGGAGCCCAACATGGGAGGGGGAGCCCAACATGGGAGTGGAGCCCAACATAGAAGTGGGGAGCCCAATATGGGAGGGGGAGCCCAACATGGGAGGGGGAGCCCAATATGGGAGAGGGAGCCCAATATGGGAGGGGGAGCCCAACATGGGAGGGGGAGCCCAACATGGGAGGGGGAGCCCAATATGGGAGGGGGAGCCCAATATGGGAGAGGGAGCCCAACATGGGAGGGGGAGCCCAACATGGGAGGGGGAGCCCAACATGGGCGGGTAGAGTCCATTTCCAAAAACCTAAGCAATATTCGCCCACCGAAGGTGGGCTTTTTTACTAGTTA
>JAQIXJ010000675.1:0-28990 GCA_034700185.1 Phthiracarus laevigatus
TAAATGGAAAATGCATTCGATTTGATGAAAATGATATTCCAATCGATGAAGGTTTGATTAATTTAATAAATTAATTTATCTATAATTTAATTGTCACTTTTGTTACGTGACAATTATGAGTGTTTCCCAAACTAAAAGAAATAAGTTTCAATTTTTTTTTTAATTTTAGGGAAATATTTCGTCCTTTTTAAACAATTTTTTCTGACTGCAAATTTCTTATATATGGATTTGGGTATTCTGTCCGTCCGTCTGTTCATCTCTTTATATTAATAAAGGGATTTTCAGGTCAAAATGGCCAAAAAATATTGTCAAAAAGACCAAAAATATGTTCAAAATTAACATTAAAATTGTCAGAAATGACCAAAATTGTGTCAAAATTGAGTTAAAATAGGTAAAATTAGGGAATTATAGATAAAATTCAGGTAAAAAATTGAGTGGCATCTGCCGCTATTAAGCTGTAATTAAAGAAAGTTTAGGATCGAAATGGACAAAATTTGGCAAAAATAAGTAAAAATGAGGTTGAATTTTCAGTGCCATTTGCCGCTATTAGCTTTAATAAAGGGATTTTTATGCTCAAATTGGGCAAAAGTCAAGTCAAAATAGGCAGAATAAGGCGAAAAATAGTCAAAAATAAGGTTAAATTTATATTGACATTACCCGCTAATGAGCGTCAATAAAGTTGTTTGATCTGGATTTCAGTGGCATCTGCAGCTAATGGGGGTGGAATATTATAGAACACGGGCTACTGTGGTTCATACCGTTTTTATACTGTCTAATTTATAACAGAAATTTCAATAAAAATAATTTAAAATATTGGTAGCGAGTGAACGAAGTAAGCGACTTTAATAAGTAATATACTAACTTTACAAAGTCAGATATTATGACCGTATCTATCTTGTTTGTTATTGGGATCAACTTTTTCAAAAAAAAATTATTTTTTAAATTTTTTCTTCAATAACCAAACTCCTTTTTAAAAAACCAGGGTGATCCAGATAGGGTTTAGAGTTAAACTCACTACAAAAAATTTCAAAAATTTGGTTCCATACCTAAAATTTTGAAAATTCAAATGCAGAAAAATTTAAAAATCTTCATAATTTTTTAAAAAGTGAAAAATTGTCCAGCTAAACTTATGAGTTTGTGACTCGTTAATTTTATAAAAATTATCGTTATTTATTTTGGAAGGGCATGGTTTAGGTTTCCTTTGAAAAAAAATTATGAATTTAGAGGCCTTTGAAAATTTTAATGTAAAAATAAAAACATTAAAAATTTCATTGAATTTGAATATTAATTTTTGAAACTTTGATTTAAAGATTATAAAAAAGTATCGGCAATGATGGATGAATTTTTACTTTTGTGGAAATATTTTTAAATTATATTACTATTATGTATCTTATTTTGAAAATTTTGTAAATTTCAGAATATATTATAGTTAACACTTAACAAAAATTTTCAGTAACTTCTCACAATTTACATTCACTATATACCCGTTTTATAGATATTAACGATAGAGAACACGTGCGACAATTTTTCAATCAAGAATACCGATTACAAAATCGTCATCGAAGGTCAGCACCGGTGCCATTTCGCACATCTGAGGTTCAAGAGCACAACGATCCGATAGCCGAAAACGCCAGTTGGGACAGAAGGATAACACCCGTTCGGTGGCACGCCGTCACTCCTTCACGGCCAATACATTTATCCAACTTTGACGGTCGCAATCAAACTTTAAGCGTTGAACCGTTCGTTTGGAGCATAACGTTAACCGATTGCAACAAATTATGTGGAAACGGATACAGAACTGTTAACGTGTTTTGTCACGCCGGACCTTATATGGTGAATGAAACGTTGTGCGATCCAAACACAAAACCACCGCAAAGTGGTATCGAACAGTGTAACGTACAGCCATGTGTTGGCAGGTAATTCTAATACTTTTTTGCCATTTCTTATACTTATTAAATGAATTTTATTTTGGAAAAAAGCTGGAAAACAGACGAGTGGAGCGCGTGTTCGTCAAGTTGTGGTCGAGCTTTTCGGACCCGATCTGTCATTTGTGTTAAGCAAATCAACGATTCGAATGTTTATTCGATTGTTAATCATAATTACTGTGATATCGATATGCGACCAAAACAGTTACAAATGTGTCAATCGTTACCATTGTGTTGATAACACATAATACAATATATATACCATTATTTATTACAAAAAAAAATATTCAGCAATTTTTTTCTTACTTTTATACGAACTCGTAAGAGTTTTTAAAACTTTTTTAACCCAAAAATATATTTTATCACAATTACTCTTTTTACTCACTTATTTAATTCACATCGTACCCCAATTATAATTGGATAATAAATATAATATTCATTAAAGAATATTTTTTCGAATCAAAATTAACAATTATTAATTCACCCGAATTTGTAATAATTCTAATGCCAATACTACTAATCTGCTAAGTTTAAAACACTTCACACACAATTCTCTTTACAGCCAAACTTTAAAAGTATTCATTAAGTATTGATAAGGACCAGAGGGCTGATTGAATTATTTACTGCCTTAAAATTACTTGAAATAACAAGTAATATGAATAAAAATATATCAAACAATGGTTGTGAACCAAAAAAGTTTTTTAAATACTACTAATAGTTTGAAAATGATGTACAGGTTAATTTGAAAAATTTTAGCTTTGCATTGATTTGTGCAAATCTAAACCATTCATTAAATTATAAAATACTAAATAAGGTTAATGATGTAATGGGTTGTTTTGAAATAATTTAGATTACGAATATCAGAAAATACTAATTAACTTTATTGAAATCGATATATAATTCTAGTCTTGTAAAGAGAAAGTTGTTATTTCGTGTAATGAAAAAAATTAATGACATGTCTAATTAAATAAGATAATAATTAAGCTGAAATAATGCTAATTGATGTAAACGTTTGTAAACCATTATTGCGATAATAATTAATTAAATTATATTTAAATATTATAATAGAAACTAACGATATGCTAAACAAGAGCTGTGAAACTAGAAAAAAAAGAAAAGTATTATACAAACACATTAAAAACTTGATTTCAAAAAACACAATAGTGTATTGTTAACAGTACTTTAACGTTGTTCAGTACGTAAGATATTAATTTCTAAGCGCAAAGTTTATGCATATAAATGCCAACTGTTAAAAATGTTTTTATAATTTTGTATTTATTTTAAAGTAAAGTAATAATAGTATGTATTATTATTTATTTATTTAAACTTAATATTTAGTTTCCCTAATTATTGTAATCGACACACAAATCTTGTCATATATATCGTTAAAATATTGGCAACAATTTTTATTAAATAAAAATTTTATCGTAAAATAAAAAAACAAAACAAAACACGCAAATTATAAGCGAAAAAAAAAGTTTTTTAAAAAAAGAATAGTACCTAAAACTTTAACAGTTAGGTGTCGCTGACACACAATACAGTTGTCGCTCATCACAACAACACACACACACACGTACATACACGTGAATTCCGTATCCGTGAGCACACAAATAAGAAAAATGGAGGTAAGCGTTAGCGTAACAGTAACTGAATTGTTTGTTTTGATTCCGCAAAACAAAAACACATAACCAATATATTTCGATGTTTGTGTTGGTTTTGCGATTCAAATCCAAACCATTGTTACACTGAATTGAGACTAATTCGATGCCTATATTATCGCAGCCGAGTGCCAGTGAGTCGAGTGCAGGTAAACACGGTTTTTGAAAACCATTTTACTGTTTTGTTTGTTTTTGTTTTCCATCAGATTTATCACTTTTTTTTGGTGTAATGTTTTCATCTTTGATTTTTTTAATATTCGTGCTAATTATGAGATACGAAATTTATTTGAGTTGATAAGTGTTTATTAACGCACTAAACCAGTTTTTATTTACGATTATTTTATTTTTTTTGCTCGTAATTTCGATGTTTTGATTTTTTGACATTTGATGAAACCTGCAAAAAGGTTTTTTAATTATGGAATTAATATAAATTCATACTTAATAGCGACAGACAGCGATCAAGACTTTGATCCGAGCGCTGAAATGCTTGTAAACGACTTCGACGACGAGCACACTCTGGACGAAGAGGAAGCTTTAGAGGACAACGATACCAACGAAGAAGACGAAATCGATGATTTGCAAAAGGTTTGATCGATACAAAAACAAATACTAATGTCTCGATTAAATGCCTAAAAGATTTCCAATGTTATTGCTTTGTAAAGGAGGGAGAAATGCCGATCGAAGAGTTGTTAGCGATGTACGGCTATAACGACAAACTGGGCAATAGTTGTGATAGGAATGTGGAAAGAGTTGAGGCAACGTCGACCACACCAACCGAAGCGCACTCATCAACGGATGCACATAACCATAACGCTAGTCATGTAATGGGTGTACCGATAGCTCCGTCGATAACAAATAGCGGCGTTCACTCCCACTCTCACGTGACGCACTTACGATCATCGCAACCATTCACACACATGAATAACCAGAATATGGTAAGCGATACGTCCGATTCCGATTCGGACGACGAGTTTTCCACCAACGAAGACGACTGGCGACGGACTATTCAAGTGGGAAGTGACTATCAGGCCGCCATTCCTGAGGGACTGTCTCGATATGACGGCGCACCTGCTTATGAGAATGAGGATCGGCTCATATGGGATCCGTCTCCTCTCGAGGACAAAGCCATCGAAGAGTATTTGCTTCGGTTTCAGCAGAACAGTGAAGACGATAACTGTTTAGATGACGATGTTGTGACTTCATCTCTATTGCCGAACGGTTCTCATATACGCGATGACGAACAGGCGCTATATCTGCTCCACCAGTGCGGGCATAACGTGGAGGAAGCGCTAAGACGGCGGCGAATGTCTTCCAATCTTCCATCTATTAACGAATCGATGACATCGTGGTCTGAGGACGAGTGTAAGGCATTCGAGGCTGGACTCCGAATGTATGGCAAAGACTTTCATTTAGTTCAACTCAATAAAGTATGTCACAAATAACTGCTTTTTTTTGTTGAAAATACTTGACTATTCTTTTAAATGATTATTTCATTATTAACGTTTTGATTGGACATTTTAATTTAGTAATTGATTTTATGTGAATAACATAAATAACTATTTAATCTTTGCCGGTATATTTTTAACGAAAAGGTGCGCACCAGATCTGTCGGAGAATTAGTTCAATTCTATTACCTCTGGAAAAAGACCGAACGGCACGACGTTTTTGCCACAAAGTTTAGAGTTGAAAAGAAAAAATATTCATTACATCCCGGAACGACGTATGCATTACTCTTAACTATTGTTTAAAAAAAACAGATATATAAATTTTAATTCAGAATATTCGGGGCTTCGCGAGTCAAGTGTTATGAATTTTTGATGATTTTTTGTTGTGTACCTATTCTGTTGTTTACTGTGTGACCCCTGAACGCGAACCAAAGAAAATCAATTGTTAAATATTTTTTCTTCGTTTTTTACGCTTTTTTTACGTTTTGTTTTATTTACACTTGAATATTCACACGCAGAGATGCTCATCATTATAGTTATGTGATAAATATGGCTTTCTTCTACTCTTTTCACTATTGGGTTTTGGTTCGTATGATCGGTTTAACCAAAGATCGTCGTTACCTCCCGGTTTGACACCAAAAAATTAAACTCATTTATAGCCAAATAAGACATATTTTTAATCATATTTTTTTAGCCAATACGTTGCCTTAACAATAAAGTTAATTTTTTAACTGTTTTACTTATTTCATACAACATTAGCATTTACGTATTTTTTAATATTTTGATAAAGCTGTAAGTTTTGAATTGTTTTTTTTCTCTGTTATTTCGATCGTTGAAAATTAGGTCCGTTTTAACTCTGTTATTAGACCAATAACTGCCTTTTAATGATAATTGAACATCAAATAATCGCTTTATTGTATATTTTAATATTTTTATTCTTAATAAATATTTGCATCGCAACTTATTTTCTTAAAATAAGACATATATTTTTATGAGGATGAGAATAGCATTAGATTTTACTGTGAAAGAATCGTTTGTTGAAATGAAATATGTTTATAGTAATAGCAAACATATTATCTGTTATAAAATATCGCGTGATTAGAATACACAAAAACTTGTTATTAATTAACTTTGAATTAATTTTTTCATAGTTTGCATATCTTAATAAAATATAGTATTTTAACTTTTTTTAAAGGACTAAAAAGAAGTTTGAGGTTCGAAATTTGACACTATATTATAGTGTATGAAACATGTGCTCGTACTTTGCACGCGTAATTTCAATCATATTTTATATTATACGCTTTATATCAATATTAAATACGATATATTTTTGCCCAAAATTAAATATTTAATTTGAAAATCATTATGTAATTTTTTACGAAACATTTTAAAAATGTATTGATTATTACTGGAAATAGAGAAAAGTTAATAAATTATTTTATTTATTCGCGTAAATTGCGACAAATAAAAATGCGCATATAATAACGGTTAGTATTTTTATCTTCCACTTCAATGTTTTCTTATGTAAAATTAACCATTTTTATTATGTTTATATTTTTACAAGAATTAGAAGATCAGTAGTTTTGAAACGGTTATCCGAAAACTGCGTAAATTTCCTGTTTTTAGACTTTTATGGCATCTTATAAACTCTTAAATAACTCGTAATCTAATGATAAAAACACGATTTTTAATATTTGTTTACAAATTCATGAGAAGATGATCTCAACTTTTTATTAGAATGATCTTTTTAAGAATTTTGAAATCATTATTGTTAATAATGCAAACGCACATAAATTATACAAACTAATAATTAAAAGTTTTTATTTCAAATTCTACGTTAATATATATTAGCGCACTTAACGTGATCTTTTAAAACCAGCATTCGATTCGAAAGCTATAAAAATAAATTGATTGGCCATAATTTTTTAGTTTTCCATTGTCGCGTAAACTTATAAAAAAATTGAATATTAGTTTTTTAGTTATTGTACTATTAATACCAAAAATTAAACTAATTATTGCTTAACTAAAAAGTTATGTTTAATTATACTATCGATTAAGAATGCTTGACTTACATAATTTATTTAATTATATGTTGGTTGCGATCAAATAAATGTAAAATTTTTCTAATAGCATATAATGCATAAATATAGCTTAAGCATCGAATATTAGTTAGTTGTCATTAGTGAGTTGATTACACAGATGATTAATAATGCAATATTACTGATAATAAGTGCAAAATATTATCATTAGTATGACTCGCTAAAATTTTAGTTTAAAAACTTTCTAATTTCGAATTATTGGTTTATTTTTAAACCATACTTTTGACAAAAATTTTTTAACAGATAATTTATTTCTGTCTTATTTTAGCGCTTAACTCCTAACACACGCTAACGTTAGTTAAAAAATACGCTATTAATTTCCTTTTAAATATAATTTCATTTTAGTGAAATATTAGTTTCTATAATATACTAGTGTTTAATATGTGAAAACATATTTCTACTGGTTTTACTTTCTACATATTTAAGGCTATAAAACTAAGACTTAATTTATATTTATATTTTACTAATTCTTAGTCTAATAGAGTAATCTTTCTTTATTACTTAACTAATCAATATTTTTTCATCAGACATAAATATTAATGCACTGATATTGTCACTTTAATTATTTAAATTTATTTCTTACTTGAGAATCAATCTTTAAAAGTTTCATTCGAGATAACAGTTTTTTAACTTACTGTTAAACATTTTTCAAGTCTTAATGATTATGTGATGCGAGCGTTTCTATATAAATATTATGAATTAATATATATATCTCTTATTTAAAAATACGCCTAAATTATTTAATCAAAAGTTTTAATTTATAAATAATATAAACAAAGTTCTGAACTATAAACTAAAATCTCGCATTACATAATCATTAATATTTGAAAAATGTTTAACAGTAAGTTAAACGAAACAGTTGTTTTGAATGGAAATTTTTAAAGAAATTGTAACAAATTAACAAAACTAAACGATAAAAATTTGTCAAAAAATTTAAGTAAAACGGGATATTTTTAATTCATATTTTATTTAACAAAACGGCAACATTTTAGCTTTACTAGCAAACTGTTTATCAGTTTGTTCAGTCGTGATTATATGAGTAGACGCGTAATTTTCGGTGTGAATATATAAGATTTTTGTGCCGTAATTTTTCTCTCAAAATTTTGAGTAATAAAAGTTAGGGCAAAATTTGAAATCCGATAATTACTTTTTGGAGCCAAAAAACTCGTATTGTAGTAAAATATTGTTTTGCGAGAGATCTATTTTTTTTTTGTTTTCCTACCCTTCATTAAAGGCAAATGTTCTGATTCGTTATTTTTTATTATCGAAGCCCTGAATATATGATTACTAGTAAATGTTTAACCAAAAATCACGCCAATTTGTTTGAATCTAGTGATTATATGGACCGGTTTTTAGACGAACAAGAGAATCTAGCGCTGACAGTGCAAGCGTCACTGTCGTCCTCATCGTTAAATAACATTCAATCGTCAAATAAATCTCAGCTGCACTCTTACCGTTCATCGCCATCCACACACAACTCCAGCCCAATCACGAAGTCTGATTTACTGATGGACGAGCTGTCGTCGACGTACGCCAACATAAACAACTTCTGTGATAGCGGTGTCGGTACCGGAATCATTACCGGCGGTAATATAACCGGGTTTGTTAACGGATACTATAAAACCAGTGATAACGTGCTGTGCAATGTGACGAGTGTCGCCCAAACTGGCAATAGTGTGCCCAAAGTGTGTCACCCGTCGTCGATACCAATCGCGAACGATTGGCTGTCGTCCCAGCATTCAGCCACGTCTACCACTGCCAACATTAATGGACCCGATCTTAGTTCCGAGTTTGTTCGGCGAAACGCCATTTCGTCGACAACGCTGTCTGATATTCATTCGCTGAGCACTTCGACCACCAGTAATAGCAGTAGCAATTTGTGAATACGAATGCCCATATTTTACCGAAAAACTAAATTCATTCTTGATTTATTACGGTATACGGACTGGGAAACCATTTGTTTTTTTTGCTACTCAATAATAATTACCATATAATATATTATAAATAAATTATAAATATTTTCGATTTGTACACGCGATTGATATTATTTTTAACAGGAGCTAACAGTTATTACTTATTTCAATACAAATCTCTTACGATTATTATAGCGAAATTGTTTTATGTTTTTCGCATTTACTTAACAAAAAATTTATTGTAACAAATGTTTGAAAAGAAAAATTATTTATGCGATTTGTTTTAGTTTTACGATCAAAAAAGTGTTGCATTTATTGATTTACTGTATGTTGATTAAAAATATTTGATTTACAATTAAATTATTTATCATCAAAATAAAGCAATATATTTTTATTATTTAAATTTTTTGACCGAAAATTATTCTAATGTCTTAATAACCTGAAAACAATATTCGAGTTAAACTACAATTTTTGTTTGGGTTAAAATCCGTTTTTGATTTGTATTGAATTAAGTCATAGCTTTGGGAAATTATTTTCTCTGAGAATTCATGTAAATAGTTTTACATACATTTAAATATATATTCATATTAAAAATTAATTGTTTCGAGATGTCATTTCGGGTTTGAGTTAAAAAAAAAGTCTTTTTTAAGTTATAAATATTATAAATACTAAGTTTAAAAAATGACATTGTTTTTAACGCCTAGTTATTAATATCGTTATTTTAAAAGTAAAGGATTTTAAAAATATTTAACTATTTTATTCGTGTTTTTTTTGTTAACCGTTTCAAAATAATATTTACTTTCTTTATTATTATTATTATTATTATTAAAAAATAAATTAAAATAAAAATTAGACTAACCTTTTAAAAACGTAATAATTTTGATGAATAAAATTTTATTGAATTGTAAATATAATAATTTATTAAAGACATCATTATTAATAAATTATTTTTGTTAAAACATATTGTGTAAAAGGAAAACTCGAAACACTTGCAAAAAACGCGAAATAGTTTTATGGGTCCAAATAATACTGTAAATACATTAAATCTTAAGGAGAGATGTATAAGCTTTTGTAAAATAAGCGTTTTATTTCGTCGAAATGTGCTTTGTTTGCACACATCGATTGATTACTCAAAAACAAAAACTATTATAACTTTAATAAAACTTCGAAGTTCCGTTTTTAGTAAACGCACTAAATTCATAGTTTTGTCTCTACGCTTTTTATGACAGGTTTATTGTTCATCAGAGCTGCAACAAAAAACTGGAAAAAAAACATTTTGCGATTATAGTGTGTTTGTTAAGCTATTCGACAGTCGCTCGCACTTTCCTTTCCACTAGTTTTAGCCTTATTTACGTTTTCGTTTCAAGGAATGTTTTTATCTACTTTTAACTTCAACCGTTAAAATCGTTCGCATTTCAAGGTTCCGTCAGTCACATAGACTGCAGCAACTGCTTGGGAGTCGTCGTATGTCGTAACGACAATGCGTATAATAATCTAAACCCCAGTGCAGTATACAGTATACACACTTTTATAACGCAATTTATTTTTTTGTTTAACATATTCCTCGCTCGCAGACACACTCTGAAAGCGTGTGCTAAAACAAGATAAGTAACTTCTAGCGTCAAATCGCTGACTTCAATTGTTTATAGGTTGCGATATGTATAAAAGTACAGTACATAGAGTTTAATGGGCGCTTAACATTGCAACAAAGTAATTACGTATAAAGCGCTAGACTATACGAATAAGCAGTGGTTTTTCGTTTAGTTTATCATAAATGATTGGGGACAACATTTCCTGCTAACAAATAGTCGCTCGAAAAGGTAAACGTAGTAAAAAAATACTAGCATTAAAGTGCTTATCGATTGGAATTGTAATCAATCCGTTTTTTGATTCAACTAATAATAATAAAGTGATTTCAGTTCAATTCAATTCGCATTAAGTGATTTCGTAGTGCTATTTGATCGCCACGAAACTGCGGCACCAGTTTAACGTATGCAACGAAATTCCCATAAACTTATTCGCAGTGCGTTAATACGATTGGGGAGGAGTTTTCACTGAACGCGACGTCCAATACACGCAAACTACACTACAAGTTAATCACTCTCTGTTCTACTAATAACTAACTAATTTCGTAACAATAGCGCAACACTACCATCATTTTAGACCTTTTTAACCACTATAACCAACGCATAAAATAAAGTAAAATCGGTACTTAAGTTATATGGGAAATATGGGTATTAGACGTAAAACGTAAAATAATTTATTAGTTTTGGAATTGATTGATATATCACTAAATTCGTTGATGAAAATACAGTTTTAGTTGTATTCACACGCAAACAGTGTTATGTTATTGTGTGCGTGAATCGTGGCCTCAATTTATTAAACCATTAGTTTACGCCAAATATTATTTCAGACAATCATTTACAACTAAAATAAGTGTTTTTGTCATTATTATAAGTCGCGATCGATATAATATTCGCGATTTAAAGCCATACTTATATGAATTGTTTTTCATTTTACAAATCGATAGTTTAGTTTTCAATTGTTTAGTGTTTATACGCATCAAAATATAAGTGTTGACGCAATTTATTGCGTGATTGAACTGATATTCGATAACAATGTCATCGAAGCCATCAGCCACTGCTCACCCAAAGGCGCCATTAATGCACCTGAGCTCGAAAAAATGGTGCTTCGGTTCATCAACGGTTCAGTCGCCACAATCACCATCACCGCCATCGCTATCGTCGACAACAGCCACATCCACAACAACGGGCTCACAAGTGCAGCGTTTATCGTCACAGTCACCACAATCGAAATCTCCAGAACCGAATTGCGCGATATGTTTGGGCAAAATCGAAGACCGCTCGTTCACAGACCGCTGCTTTCACTGCTTCTGTCGCACGTGTCTGTTCGAGTGGTCGAAAGTGAAGGCCGAGTGTCCAGTATGTCGACAGGCATTCGAAAAGATCATATTCAACATTCGAGCGATGGACGACTACGACGAGCATATCGTCGAACAGCGTTACCCGCAATACCATTCGCCATTCGTTGCGCTCACAAACATCGATGGTTTGACGCGTTTCCGATATCCAACTACTTTGACGCCACTCCGACGGCGAATAATTAACTTCGAGCGCGAATTAATGAGCACAACCGACTACTCGTTACCGTTTCGATTTCAAGAGATCGAGCGAATACTCGAGAGTCGCAGACGAGACCGCTATAGTCGCGGTGCGGCAACAGTTCGCTCCAGCTATGCGTTCTCTGAGCCATCGATCGGTGTTCTGGTCCGAAGAGAGCAGCAGATCACCAGTCGTGACAGGGACTCGACCGCCACCTATAATCCAGGATTTTATCAAAATGCGTACGACTTGGATATCTTTCCGCCGCCGCCGGGAACTACAGCTCATCGAAGATACGTCTACGACTCGGATCTATGGGTTCTGACCAATGGTGATGGAAACGCTGCGCGAACTCGCGAATCTTCGGCACAGTTTTATTCGGCGAATACTGCATGCACTCATCGATTGTATCCGTGGCTCAATCGAGAGCTGAACGCGATTATTCGAAACCCGAACGAAACGGAAGTACTGATGCCGCGAATAATGAACGCTTTGCTGATGTATAACATTACCAGCACTGGTTTTAAGCGAATTATCGCGCCGTATGCACTCGAAAAGACCGATCACTTTATACATGAATTCTATAACTTCGCGCGTTCGCCGTACGATATGGAACACTACACTCGAATTTCGATCTATGTTCCGCGACATCGCGCCACTATTGTCCAATCGGAACAATTGCCCAATGAATTGGGTTATAAGATAGAACCGCATTCGCCATACTCGCCACCGCCGCCAGAATACGACGATTTAACTTCGGATTCCGATTCAAGCGTCGAAATACTTGATAATGCGGTTACGCCTCCGCTCACTAACAATGTCTATTCGATTGACGATTCCAGTGTGTCGTCGGCCGAAATTAATCATTTCATTTCCCTTTCGCCAACCAATGACAGAATGTTGCGTGAAGTAGACTTGACTAACGCTTCGCCACAAAACGCCACGCCATTACCGCAGGGAGATCTGCCTGACGTTAATTTCGGTAATATCAACATCATTGATGATTTCGATAATCCGAAACCTGGCACGAGTGGGCTTAATCTTCGACAAACTGCGCGAACAAAGTGGTCGGACAGTGACACCACTGATATCGATGTCGGCGACGAACTGGAGGCTGCAATCGCCAGATTCGAACGAATTGAAAACAAGTCGAATAATGGTAATATCGATAATAAAATTGATATTAAACAAGAGGACGATAAGAAGGAAAACGGTTGTAATGTTCACAACAGTATTAGTGAAACGAAACAAGAGAACAACGATAGTGATAGTGACGTTTCTTCCGTTTTAATTGTTGGTTTTGTAAAGCCGTTGCACGAAAGAACTCCGGAAATCATTGATTTGATTTCCGATTCGGACAGCATTTCTCATAAATTAATTGAAACTAAGAAAGTGCATAAAGGGAAGAAGTGTGAGGATAAACGGCGTAAGCATTCCGATTGCCATTCGCATAATAAACGGAAATGTAAGCATAAGTCGCGCGATCGCAGCAAAGACCGACATCGAGGCAAGTATAGACACAAACTATATAGACATTGGAAGCGTTCGCGATCGTCGAGTAGTAGTTCGAGCAGTAGTTGCTGTTCTAGTGCCGAAGCGGCGCATAAATTGAAACACATAAGTGATAAATTCAAGCGCAAACACCGAAAATGGCGAAATAGTCATCGAAGAAAATTTTTCAAATATCATAACAATACTAATAGTGACGACAAATCGCATTCGAATAGTGCTTCGCCACTTAAATCTGGTTCAGAGTTCGATTTAAATCAATTGCAGCCGAAATTCTTACTGAATCCGCCGCGAACTGCTTCCAGTTTAAGTTCAGTTGTGATTAATCCGAAACAATCGCCGCAAACCGAACAGATTAATAATAAGTTTAGTAATCATTATTACATGTATACCGACTCTTCCGACTAATTAACTGTATCGTTGTTATTATTAACGGAATTACGTCTTAAAATATTATTATTATTATTATTATTACATATTATTGATATTATTATTTACAATTGAAATTTGCAATAAATTAATATAATTGTGAATTAAAATGGGCGCGTAATTGTGTATCGATTTTATTTTTTAATTAATGTATGCATATTATACGTTTTATATTCTTATTTGATTAAAGTTTTAAATTTAACCAATAAAAGTTTGCCAATAACTTAATACGTAATAACTTTTATTTCGTTTAGTTTCTAAGGTCACTGTAAATTGAAGGTTAATGTGGAAATCAAGTGGAATATTTAAAAGCATTTGAAAATCCATTCGTAATTTGAGTTATAATGTCTGACGTGAGTACCATTGTTTAAAAATTGAGGCTAATAATTGATACATATTACCTTTAGTTTAACTTTAATCTATTTAAAAAAAAATACTTAAAGGATATACTGTTTTTAAAAGTTTCGACTTTATATCCCCATTTTGATGTTTTTAAATTCTAATTTTTTACCAAATTAAAATGTACGGGTACTTCCATTTCTAATTCTTAATCTTGTCTACTAATTAAACATCTAACTTAATAAATTTTAAAAAATGAACAAAATAATTGGGTAAGCATTTCCATTGTAAATACCTTATAAAGAAACGAAAATATAAGTACATGTGCATCGTTCAATAATTAATTGCGCATTCAATTAAATAAGCAAAACATCAGTATCTCTACTAAAACAGATAAGTTATGGAAAGGTTTTAAGCGAAATAAACTTATCGATACGCTTATGCAATGCGAGATAAAAAATATTTTTATTAAAAGGGTTTTGTTTATATACAATTGAAACAAAAAAGATTAAGTTAAATTTATAACACTTTATTATAAAATCGATAACAAACAAAACAATAATAACTAACTTTTACAAGCCGTTCAACGATTTATAACTCTCAATATAATATGAATAGGTTTTTTTAAAAAATATATTTCATATCATTATTATTATAAATAAGTAGTCGACGAATAAACGTTTGATTTCTGCGTCAATGACTTGCTTCCACGTTTAATAATTTCGGGCACACCTTTCAAATAGCCATAATCCGAGTGCATTCTCGACAGTTCACCGCAATTCGTGTGCATTTTCTCGAAATAGTACGACTCGCTTAACGTCAGAACCGTGTCCAACAGAAATGAGGCGTTTTTTTCAATAAAATTCGTCTTATTTTCGATGCGTAACTGTTCACTTTTGAGACTCGTGGCGATATGTTTCATTTGCGCCTTAAACGTGACGATTAAAGCCTCGATCGCGAACTTATGCGTGAAAGTGGTCGACAGTTTCAATAAATCCTTGATCGCGTTCAGATATGATTTGGCAAATGTGGTCGAATTATAGGTCAAACTAACCCTACACTCGTCGTAAATATGATTCTGGATCGTAACGATTCCGTTCTCTTTCATGTCTTCGATGAATTTAGTAATTTTCGGTTTGTTGCCATAGTTCTGTGGCTGCCATTTATCCTCTGCTGCTCTCAATTTTATTGCCTCTAATAGTTTATCCCGAATTTCGGTTACGATTCGTTCGATATCGTTCTTAAGCTGTTTGTCTAAATAATATGTGAAGTCAACGCCAATCGAGTTTTTCAGTTTTGAGCATTGATAGCGAATAAGTGCCACACATTCGGACGCAACTGACGGCGAAACTTGTGTGGTGAACACGTGTCGCGAGAAAAGGCCAATAAAATGGTTCAATTGATTCTTTGCCCATAAAACTAGACAAGCGGTCGCTGGAGCTATAGATGGACTCGAAGTGGGAGATAATTTTTCACTGTTTACACTGACAGCGTCTGTAAGCGAAGATGAATTTGGTGTCGAACCCAGCGTACCATTAACTTGAGTGGAAATCTCGAATGCTTTATGAAATTCTTTACTCGTTTCGATAACGTTATTGAAGAACACCGAACTCATTCGTTTAATGTACTGAAGTGTTGCCCCTTCGATCTTTTGCTGCTTTAAGCAGAACTTTAATAAAGTGCTTCTTTGATTGAGAAACAAACGCGTAGCCAGCGATGACTTTCCTAATTTTAATAGTAAACCAACCGCTCGTCTCGAAGATCGCGGACCAGTTTGCAGTGACCTGTCGGGCGCTATTTGCAGCTCATTTGTGAGCGCGTCAATCAGTTCTTTGCATCGATGCTCGATTCGAAGTTTCAGATCGGTTTGCATTATATTATCACAACATTTCGGATAAAGCGAAAAGTGATCGTTCACTTTCAACACCAATTTAACCGCGTCTTCGAAATTTCTCTGCGCAATGCAAACGTCCAAATCTTCTGGCAGTTCTGTCAGCCACAACGGAACCATTTCGTTGTCCGTTTCGGACACTTCTTCTAATAGTTCTGCCTCTTCGAACGGATTGTGAATCGCCGAATATGGCCTATCGATCGGAGACATTGGCGTCTTAATGCCCGTCATTGTTGACTGATTGCCGTCAATGCTCATATTCGACATAAACATCAACGATTCTCTTCGCTGCAATGTGAGCGATGAGCGTCTCTGCTTCTTCGCGGCCTCGAAAGCGTCTAAGCATTGCGTTTTCGATTGCTTAGAATCGGCTCGAAATACTTTGGTTGTGGGAAACATCAGGATTTTAAACGCTGTCTCGAAGTTGGGATCTTTCACGTTAACCACAGCGATGTTATCCAATTCATAAATTGCCTGAAATTTATATTTCTTTAGGGTTCGCGCAGAACTGGTCGGAATAATTGTGGACACAATCAGGCCATCGTTGAGTAGAATCATAAAAATCGGTTGAATCGCTTTATAGTCGTTAACATCCAATTCCATTAATTCTCCCGAATAGAGAACATGGGAACGATTTCTTGTGTCCAGTATTCCAGCGCATCCCTCGATCTTATCCAACAATGCGCTCAACTCTTTCGACATTTTCTCCGAATTAATCTTATGTTTCTCTTCCTTCACCTTTTCTGCGGCCTCTTTCTTCTCGCTGGCCGTCAAACCAGTCTTATGTCCGCCGATCGACACATCTAACAGCGCAGACATCAAGTTTTGCTGATCAGTCAACAGATGATTCAACTGATACATTTCACTCTTCAAAAACGATATCTCTTTTGCGGTATCGATAAATAGGCCATAGTTTTTGTAGACATTTTTCTTTAGCTGCGAATTGGTTTCGTCGGCCAAGTTTTGGACACTCTTTCTTGCGCTCAAAAGCGCGTCAATACTTACCGACGGTTTTGACGTCAAATCGCGTATAAACTGTTGCGGATCGAAGTGCGCTGAACTCATCTTAACCGTCGATATGTCAGCCATTATATCACCGAAACACGTGTTATCGCTTAACCATACATATAGATATATTTGCTAATTTTCATGAGCATTGAATCGAAACTTTTTGTTTAAATCAAAATATAAATCTTCAAAACACCCATTAAAATAAATAATTAACAAATATTTAGTACGATAAAATGACATTATTATTTTTAATCATTTTTATCCGGAAATAATGTCCACAAAAAATGAAATATTTGTGGTATGCATTACGCGCTAATGTTCGCCACAACATTATCATAAGACTAAACGTTATTTATGCACAAATATTAGTAAATAACAATATTTTGTTAGTGACTGTACATCACATCACTAACGCTATGAAGCGATGAAATGCCGAACCAATGTTAAAATAAGTTGGTATTGCTATTATAGATGTAAAGCCACGTTTGCACTTCAATATTGTGATGTGATTGAAGATATTCCTCGTTCATCGGCATCAAACGTTTTTTTTTAAAATTATTTAATCATTTTATTTGCGATATTTTCGCGGATAACAATCAACATATTTGGGAAATCGTTGGCTCAAAAGTTTCCGATAATTTATTAAACCTAAAAATTGTTGGAAAACTTGTGATAGAAAAACGAAACAATTTTGGGCGAAACTAAAAAACTTAAATTTAACCGTTAATTTAAGTTAAACGGCGAACATCGATGATTATATCCTATGATATTTTTAGTGCTCAAGTCATTAGAAGAGGCCACTAATAGTTCGATTCAGGACACGGAACGATCTGCGATGTTAACCAAATTCGAGACAAAGTCTGCGCGCGTGAAAGGCGTAGCGTTTCACTCGAAGAGACCATGGATTTTGGCATCACTTCACAACGGTATGATACAGTTGTGGGACTATAGAGTGTGCACACTGATCGACAAGTTTGACGAACACGAGGGACCCGTTAGAGGCGTCTACTTTCACAATCAACAGCCGCTTTTTGTTTCGGGTGGCGATGACTACAAGATTAAAGTACGACAAAATTTCAAGATAAGTGTTGTTTCAATTATAATAATGAAATGTGTTTTCTCTAAATTAACCAAAAAAAGGTTTGGAACTATAAGTCTCGTCGTTGCATATTCACTCTGTTGGGACACTTGGACTACATCCGCACCACAACATTTCATCACGAGTATCCGTGGATTCTTAGCTGTTCCGACGACCAGACTATAAGAATCTGGAATTGGCAGTCGAGAACCTGCATCTGCGTTCTCACGGGACACAATCATTACGTGATGAGCGCTCTGTTCCATCCAACCGATGATTTAGTTGTGTCCGCGTCTTTGGATCAAACTGTAAGAGTTTGGGACATTTCCGGTTTGCGAAAGAAGAACGTATCTCCAGGACCCGGCGGTCTCGACGATCATCTCAAAAATCCTGGACATACCGATCTGTTTGGCTCGTCTGACGCTATCGTTAAGCACGTTCTCGAAGGTTTAATTTAATTGAATATAATTTATGAATGTTAGCTATTCTTAAACGTGATTCTTAATTTAAAGGTCATGATCGAGGAGTGAATTGGGCGTGTTTTCATCCAACGATGCCTCTAATAGTTTCGGGCGCTGACGATCGTATGATAAAATTATGGCGTATGAATGACTCGAAGGCGTGGGAAGTTGACACCTGTCGCGGTCATTATAATAATGTTTCGTGCACTGTATTCCACCCCAAACAAGATCTTATTTTAAGTAATTCCGAAGATAAAAGCATTCGTGTTTGGGATTTGACCAAAAGAACGTGTCTTAACACGTTTCGAAGAGAGAACGACCGTTTTTGGATATTAGTGGCACATCCGACGCAAAATCTTTTCGCTGCTGGACACGACGGAGGAATGATTGTGTTCAAACTGGAACGCGAGAGACCGGCGTTCGCTATTCAGAATAACTTATTGTATTACGTTAAGGACAATTTTTTGCGTAGACTCGACTTCACCACATCAAAGGATATACCTTTAATGCAGTTAAGAAATCGCGGCCGTAATCCAGTGTATTCGATGTATTATAATCCAGCCGCTAATGCAGTTCTGTTATCGACAAGAACCACGAATTTAGATAACAGTATTTACGACCTTTACGTTGTGCCGAAAGACAGTGATGGTCAGAATCCGGACGCACCAGAATCGAAACGGGCGTCTGGTCTGACCGCTGTATGGATAGCTAGGGATCGATTCGCGATCTTGGATCGTACGCACACGATTGTGGTCAAAAATATGAAGAACGAGATCACGAAAAAACTGACACATCCAAGTTGTGACGAAATATTCTACGCCGGAACTGGAATGATATTGCTTCGTGATGTCGATGGATTGATATTGTTCGACATTCAACAGGGAAGAGCGTTGGCTACCGTTAAAACCCCTAAAGTAAAGTACGTGATATGGAGTGCTGACATGAGTTTCGTGGCTTTACTCAGCAAACATCAGATCACGATTTGCAATCGACGAATGGATATCTTGTGCGCGATCACCGAAACCACGCGCATTAAAAGCGCGACGTGGGATGACTTAGGAGTATTGATTTACACCACTTCTAATCACATTAAATACGCGCTCACTAACGGTGATTACGGCATCATTCGTACACTTGATTTACCCATTTATATAACGCGTATTCGTGGCACTTCCGTATACTGTTTGGATCGCGAATCTCGTCCGAAAGTTTTAACGATAGACGCGACGGAATTTCGGTTTAAGATGGCATTAGTTAATCGAAAATACGACGAAGTTTTGTTGATGGTTCGAAACGCCAAACTTGTTGGCCAATCGATTATCGCGTATTTGCAAAAGAAAGGCTATCCCGAAGTTGCGCTTCATTTTGTTAAGGACGAGAAAACGCGATTCGCTTTAGCGCTCGAATGCGGAAACATTGAAATCGCTTTAGAAGCGGCGCGATCTGTCGATGATAAGACCTGTTGGGAAAGATTAGCGGACGCAGCTCTTTTGCAAGGAAACCATCAAGTGGTCGAAATGGCGTATCAGCGAACGAAAAATTTCGATAAATTGGCATTTCTCTATCTGGTGACCGGTAATCTTGTGAAACTGCGCAAAATGATGAAAATCGCTGAAATACGAAAAGACACGTCCGGACAGTTTCAGATCGCGCTTTACTTGGGAGATGTGGACGAAAGAGTTAAAATATTGAAAAACTGTGGGCAAACATCGTTGGCCTATTTATGTGCGGCCACTCATGGATTACAAGACGAGGCCGAAGCGTTAAAGGCATCGTTTGATCCCGGAAAGCAATTACCAGCTCCAGACCCCGATGCCGTTTTACTGCAACCTCCGCCACCGATCAGTCCATGCGAAGAAAATTGGCCTTTGCTTTCGGTTTCGCGTGGCTTTTTTGAGGGCGCTATGGCTGCTATTAAGGGTAAAACGGGAGTGGCATCTGCTGCCGATATTATCGCTGCTGATGATGCGGAAGAAGATGGTTGGAATATTGCTGAAGATGACTTCAAGTTAGATGATGAAGAAGTGGCCGCGAAAGAGGATGAGGACGGCGCGGGTTGGGATGTGGAAGACGAGGACTTAGATTTGCCTGAATTAGATTCTTCGGCCGCTGCAGGTGTTTCTGGCGATGAGAATTATTTTGTTCCGCCGACAAAAGGAGTGTCGCCAACGCAGCATTGGGTTAATAACTCGAAATTAGTAGTCGATAACGTTTTGGCCGGTAATTTTGAAACAGCGTGTCGTCTATTACACGATCAGGTATGACTTTTTTAAATTATCTAAATTTAATTGAATTTAATTATCGTTTTAATTCTGATACAAAGGTTGGTGTTGTAAACTTCGAACCGTTTAAACAATTATTTATGGTAACGTTTGCGCGTTCACGAACTGCTTATCAGGGATTGCCTTATTTGCCCCCACTTTATGGTTATCCGCTAAGAAATTGGCGCGATTCTGGACCAAAGGGTGGTTTACCAGCAATAGGTTTTAAAATACCAGATTTGATACAAAGACTTCAGGCGTGTTACCAGTTGACCACTGGAGGCAAATTTCAAGAAGCGATCGAAAAATTTCGTGAACTACTGCTTAATGTACTATTTTTGGTTGTGGACACAAAACAAGATATCTCCGAAGCGCAACAATTGCTGGAAATATGTCGGGAATACATACTGGGATTAATGCTGGAATTGGAGCGCAAAGCCATGCCTAAAGACAGTTTAGACGAACAAAAGCGGTCGTGCGAAATGGCAGCCTATTTCACGCACTGTAAACTCCAACCGATCCACAAAATTCTCACGATTCGCACCGCTTTAAACTTATTTTTTAAGATTAAAAATTATCAAACGGCGGGTTCTTTCGCGCGCCGATTACTGGAATTGGGACCGAAGGCGGACGTTGCGGCTCAAGTGAGAAAAATAATGCAGGCGTGCGATAAAACCCCTACCGATGAACATAAACTGAATTACGACGAACACAACCCGTTTGCGATATGCGCGCTGTCTTTCCGGCCTATATATAGGGGCAAACCCGAAGAAAAGTGTCCGTTTTGCGAGACGTCTTACGCGCCACAGTTTAAAAATAAATTGTGTACCGTTTGTAATGTGTCCCAAATCGGTAAGGATTGCATTGGTTTGCGAATCAGTTCGTTGCAATTTCGTTGATTAGATTTTTGTTTTTTTAATTTTAAATTAATTATCATTAAATAGAATTAAAATGTAACACATTCTACATTTCAATGTTATTATTATATAACTTATAAGCTTATTATATATATATTATTACTATTTAATTAATAATTGAAATATTTCTGTATTTTATTATTTTAACGCATTTTTTGGTTAAAAAATATAAAAGTTTAACTGAAAATTGAATGGCTTTGTCTGGCACTCACATTATTTACTTTTTGCTATCATAAATTGAAAAATAAAAACTGTTTCTGATGGTATGTACAGTATAAGAAACAGTTCAATTAATTATGCGTATATTGTAATATTCTATATAAGGGTTAGAGGTATGGACCACTATATTTAAAAAACTGACTCGTGAATACCGTACTCACAAATATGGAAATCTTCAATTTTTACCATTTCGATTACTTGAAAATAATTATATAACGCACCCTTTTAAGCAGTATCAGTACTTTTGATGAAATTGGCAAAAAACTAAAATCATAATTTTGTTAAATTAATCTTTAATTGTCGATTTATACTAATGTTGTTTTCGTATAAACTTTCTAATTTTAATTCCCAATTTTATTTTTCAAATAATTAGCAGAAAAAATTAAAAATCTATTTTAAGGCCATTTTTTACTTCTAGTCAAAAAATGTTTAATAATTTTAAAACTCGTTTTGTAATTTTACACTTCCCCTAATTTTTATTGAAGGGTCGAATTTCTTCCAAATCTCTGGGCACTTCATTCTGTGATCAACTGTATTGTAATATTACCATTATAACCAATCATATCGTTAGAAAAGCTTAGATTTAATGGTTTTATAGTATGTTGACAGATTAAAAAAATTAAAAATCAAAATCAAATAACTATAAACGAATTAAACTAATAGATCAAATTACGTGCTGCATAAGAACGCACACATCATTCCAACGTAATCACATCTGGCTTTAATAATGAAGTGTCTAAGCATAATAATTGTACTTTCATTGATATTATGCAACTTAATTTTGGTCCAAAGCGGTGGTCTATTCGGTGGTAACGATAAAGGTGATAAAAAACTTAAATCAGATAATGTTCTGCACAACTCCAAAGAATCTGTTGAAACCCAAGAAGAATCTGTTGAAACAGTTGAAGAGAGTAGTTCTTCGGGCGGTTCGAAGAAAACAGAAAGCAGAGAAACTAAAACATCTAAATCTGGATCTTCAGATTCTTCTGGATCCTCATCCTCGGGTTCCTCGAGTTCGTCGAGTAAGAAGCAAAAATCAGGTATAATCATATTTTCGGGGTTATACTGTCAAATGAGTTTTTACATTACTTAAAAGTCTAAAAATTTGCTAAAAAATTCTCCACACTTGATAATAAAAGTATATTTTTTATAATGTTTAAGCCAAGATCAATTAAGGAAAAAATTATCTAACCCTATTTTATTTTATTTATTTTTATTAAATCTATTACTTATTGGTATGTAAGTGATTGTATATTTGATTTCATTATTTTTAAATCATAAGTTTGTAAAATTTTATCCGATTTTTAAGTTGAAAAAATCAACGTTTTTAACTTGAAAAATACATTATAAATTGCACTTAAATTGGAATTTATTTTAAAATAGGTGGTGCACTCGGCGGTTTGGGCGGTCCAGCCAGTGGTTTGGGTGGCGGCGCTACAGATGCACTCCCGGTCGGTGCTGTTGGGGACGTGACTAAAGTAGATGTCACCCAAGTAACAAATGTTGCTACATTTTTCGAACAGTATACCGTAAGATTATTCTACTTTTGCGGAGTTGTCGTTATTCGACAATAACTATGGAATAAAAAAGTTTTAACAATTTTTTAGACTCAATACGACAAAAAGTATTCCAAAACCGAGAAGAAACAACGTTTAAACATTTTTACGTCGACCCTTCAGAACATTAAACTGCATAACACCAACAAGAAAAGCGGATATAAAATGGGAATTAACGAATTCACTGATTTGGTAATGAAATTTGATCCATAAAATCATAAACATATCTATTTAATCGTATTTTTGTTCGATTAAAAAGTCTTTCACCGAAGTTCTAACCCAACGAACGGGATATAAAGAATCGGAAGAGAGGGACGAGGATGGAGACCTAATATTGCGTGAATCATATCCGGTGCCAGACGTTCCTAATATGCCGGAATCGTGGGATTGGCGTAAACATGGAATTATGACAACCGCCCGTAATCAAGTAAAATTTATGATTGCTGTATAAAATTCGGTCTAATTTTATATATGGAATAATTTTTACATTAAAGGGGAAATGCGGTTCATGTTGGTCTTTCGCCGCTGCCTGTTGTTTAGAGAGTGAGCTCTAAAATGATTTAGGAAATCAGTGTATTTTTAAATTTCGAAACAAAATCTTTTATTTTTTGGCTTAATTAGGTCATAATATGAAGCGGCAAATAGCTGAGGGAAAATTTGACAAGACTAAGCAAGTAACGGTCAGCGAACAGAATCTCATTGACTGTTCTGCGGAAAAATTCGGTATGAAATTATTTTGCGGATAAATAAGTATATTTTTTAACTCAATTATATAAATATCTGTTTATAATTAGATTTAAATAGACTGCCAAATTATCAAAAATTTTGCTACTGAACCGAATATAAGCCCTCCAGACACAGAACAGTTCGATAAAAGACCGGCTAAAATAAATTTTGAAACCCTTATCTGGTCTGAAACATTAGTCATAAATACAATAAAAATTTTATTTATCAACATTGTCATAATTAGATCCTACAGTACTGTATATACAATAATAATAAGTGAGTTTTAGGATTAAAACATAGTCTATTACTTATAAAGTGTGCAATTAATTGCGTGTAATATAAAATCACTTATAAAGTTAGTAAAAGTAAATAGTGTATTATAAGCTAGTTTTATTAATTCATATTTTATACATGTTATAAAATCAAAAGCTTTAGGGCTTTTACATTTTTGAAAACATAGGCACACGATTTTTCAGCTTAAGACCAGAACCTGACACTAATTATCTCAATTGAGTATTTTGGAAATTTATGTAATTGTTAAGTTGAAACAATCGTTTACAGGCTCTCAAGGCTGCGATGGAGGAATGCCGCAGCAAGCGTGGAGATATGTAGCTTCGAATGGTGGAGTCGATACACTCACCACCTATCCTTACACCGGAAAGGTAATGCTGAATTGAATTATTTGGTTAATAAAAAAGATCCAATTTATTCGGGCACGAAAATG
The DNA here is from genome assembly GCA_034700185.1 of Phthiracarus laevigatus. NCBI lineage: Eukaryota > Metazoa > Arthropoda > Arachnida > Sarcoptiformes > Phthiracaridae > Phthiracarus > Phthiracarus laevigatus. The sequence continues at coordinate 25,284 of JAQIXJ010000675.1, forward strand.
CGCTTTTAATCAAATAAGTCGCGTAATGAATTTTGATTCGAAAGAAAGTATAAGAAAGAGTTAGGAATTTCTTAGTTTATTAAGTTATGGTTTATAATTGAAGAAACCCATTAGTAGTTGGTATCTGATATTTTCTTAAAAGTTTATGGTGTATAAATCGTTTTTAGCTTATATGTAATCTTGTTATAAAAATACTATAAAAACACAGATAGCACAAAAAATTCCATAGTTTATACGTGTTTTGTGGCCATATCACAAATCCGAATTGATTTTTCATTAGAAAGATGAGTGCACTTATAAAAAGGAAAATGATGCGGACGCCACTGTGCTCGACGCGAAAAGGCTTAAAACCGGTGTCGATGCCGACTTAGCAAAAGCTATCTACAATTATGGACCTGTGGCTATCGCTGTGCACGTCACTAGAGATATGGCTATGTACAAGTTAGTAACAATTAATTGTCTTTGTTTTATCATTGGTACTTTTCTTAATTTTTCGTTTTATAATATTTTTTAAAAAATATATCAATGTTGATTACTTGCGTAAATATTTTATTATTAGAAATGGAATTTTCGATGATCCAACGTGTAGCCCCAAAAAAGTTAATCACGCTGTGGTAGCTGTTGGATATGGACCCGACTATTTTATTATCAGAAACAGGTTAGATAAATGTAAAAAATTCGTAATGTTACAGAAAACATCGAATTTACATATTTGTGAAACATTTCTAAAACTTTTTGATTTCATATGTGCTTAAAAAACATACTAATAATTTAATATTTAGTTGGGGCGATCGTTGGGGTGAAGAAGGATACATTAAAATAGCCCGAACTAAAGTGGGAAATAACTGCGGAGTTTCGCAACAAGGATACTATCCTGTTCTGCCCAATGCTGTGGACACCGAGAAAATCAGGGATAAGTTTAAAGAATAAATATTTTTTGCTAGTATTTCTGTATAGATATTTATTGTATTTTAAACTCAATTGTTTGTATTTCATTAAATAAATTTACAAAAAACCCATTTATTATTGAAATGATTCAATTAACGATATACAGTATGTTTAATGTATTTGTTTGGTTTAAACCTAAACAAATCTTCATTGTTAGCGCACGATCTTTATATTCGAGAAATTATACTCCGATTAAACTTAAGCATTCATATGTTAATTGTTATATAATACGCACGATATACGCACGTTTATTTGATTCAAAAAGACTAATCGTTTAATTTAACTGAATCTTTAAATATCATATCAAACACATTAAGACATTCTACTATAGCGAACAATATGACTGGTAATATGGTGTTAGCGCTATGCTTATCTATGGTGGCGTTTGTGTGGTCCGTGCGATCGCAAAACTGTCCAAAAATTTCAGCAATCGTTTCGATTAACAGTACTGCCGGCGCTTCAAATTACTCGCACGCTATTGTGGCCGACGGAAAGTATTATCTCGTGGATGCCGAGAACGACATCTTCTCGTGCCTATTCCAACAGTGCGGAGAAATGATAATCAATGGTATCGCTCCGAAAAGTGACGATTCCAAAGAGAATGGTTCGGAATCGCTAACAAATACTACATCGTCGACCGCTTCGCCACTTTTGCGGACATCGACGGTCAACACGAATGGATCGTCGAGAGAGCAGTCGCCATCGCTTTCGGCCACACTTCTTATCGTTATTGTTTGCTTCGTTATTATTCTGTCTATTCTGATGATCGTAGTTCTGCTTTACGTTTCTCATCGGAGAAATGTCATCTCCAGAATGTAATTGGAACTGAAAATTGTTTGTTAGAGTTATTCTTTTTTTTTGTTTCTACATTTATTATAATTTCCTAAAAAAACATCAAAATTTATACTTTTGTTTGTGTTATTGATTAATTATTTTGCTATATTGATGTGTGTGTCACGATTTTTAAGAACTGTAAATTAACATTAAAACTTTATTGTTTAACCGTTTTAACCAAAAATTTTATTCAATATAGTTTCATATATTTAATTATACATAGTCTATAACCTTATTTTACCATATATAGTATCGTATAATAAGCTAATTTATGGGTATACACTACCAGCAGGTATCGAATCACTAAATTGTTTACTCGATTCTTCATTACTGTCCACAAGTTTCACATATCTATTCCACGGTTCTTCTGACTGACGATTAGTTATTTCTTCTATGCCTTCTTCCAATTTAAAAACTTCCTCAATCTGACCACCAGTAGGAACGCATAGCGTGATTGGCTTCGAAAAAAATTTCTTATTGGGCGGAACCCTAAGCGACCAAAACGCACCATTTTTCGTGGCACCCAATATTATTACCACTGACTCTCCGTTACGCAATAGACTCATGTTCTTAAGGTTTTTGGTGTTCGGCATCAAATGTTGGCACTCTTCCATTCGGTAGGAAATAATTGCTATGCCTTCGTCTTTATCGTAGAATTTGAATGCAACATCGCTTTTAATGATAATAATGGATCCCTCTTGGAATAGAGTGCTCACTCGATTCCGGAACTGTCCGGCATGTAAGTCAATGTCCACAAAATCAGCCATAAGTAGTGATGAGTTCTTTGCTACATATATCACGAACGACGCTGTGTTGTCTCTGTTCTGCGCGTGATTTCGCACGATTTGTTGAATGTCAGTGAAATCATAAACTTCTTCGAAACCCACATTTTCTTTAACGCGCGGATTAGTTGCGTCCCATTTGGTCCACTTTCGACCAGCAGTTTGACCGCCATTAATATCAACGCCTATCAATGTCTCACCGGTTTCGCCATCAAATCGCGGATAAATGCTGTTTAATATTCCCGATCCGTATGTCTGGATTCTGTCGGGATAACCACTTTTCCTGCAGCAGACTATTGTGCGTAACTTCCTCTGACATTTGCGGGTTTTGTTGCCGTGAAACACGAAACTACCGAATTGGTTTTTGGTGTCGCGAAACGTATACTCAATTTGTCTTCTCTTACTTCCCTCCGCGTGTTCCGCGTCAGCACGTGTAATACCACCTACTTTTAGGTAAAACTTGTGTTTTTCGTTCGGATTACAAATTATTGGCAACTTTGAGTATCGAAAGTATGAGCCGTCGATTGCGTTCTTTTCTCTGTGGACATAAACTACACCACTCATCTCTACCTTACATTTCTGTTCGCCCATTTGTGGTTCTTTTAGTGAAAACAAGTTCATCAAAGCTTTAAACATTTTCTTATTTCCAATTTCAGTTAATTTATCTAATCCTTGATTTTTGTTAAATATTTAAAATTGTTTTGTAAATGTTGTAAATTTAGTATCATATTTAATTAACTCCTATTATGCTGTTTTATATTAATTTTCCTTAAAAGTTTATTGTTATAAAATATAGATACGTTAGAGTTAACTTTAACGGCAGTTTTTTTTACTTTTTCTCAACGATGGTTTAATTTAAAAAACTTTATAAAACTTAATTTATACGATGCAATAATATGATGAATGCGCTGCAATAATATAACAAAAACAATTTTAAAAATTTAAAAAAATCATGAAATAAATTTACGGAATTGGAAATAAGAAAATGTTTAAAGCTTTGATGAACTTGTTTTCACCAAAAGAACCACAAATGGGCGAACAAAAATGTAAGGTAGAGATGAGTGGTATTCTTTATGTCCACAGAGAAAAGAATGCATTCGACGGCTCATTTTTTCGATACTCAAAGTTGCCAATGATTTGCAA
>JAQIXJ010000676.1:0-28979 GCA_034700185.1 Phthiracarus laevigatus
GGAGAACTGGCCAAACATGCAGTCTCTGAAGGAACCAAAGCCGTCACCAAATATACCTCATCCAAGTAATCGTTCGCATAATTCATTGAATAGACCACACAAACGGCCCTTTTTAGGGCCAATTATATATGTTATCAGGAGTTTTGAGTTATTCATATGACTTGTCGTTTTTAATTCTTTTTATTCATTAATAAAACGCTTCATTATTGACATTGAAATACGTTTTTAATTATAATTTATTGACGTTTTCCGATAATTTAGTGATTGATGTTAATAATTAGATGGTTTTCTAATTTTATGTTTATAGCTTAAACTGAAGTGAATAAGAGTATCGTATGCCACAAATTAGTTGACGTATGATCAAAATTAACAAAACTTCGCAAAAAAATATGGATGTATTTATAATAGTTTTTATTTACCGTATTTATACGCGTCGTTATTCCCACTAATTTCGTGTTCATTTATATTAAAATAGAATATAATGCGATTTTCAAAGTTAGTAAAACCAGTTTATTAATATTATAAATACGTTAAGACAAACTAATTTGTGTACTTTTATTATCCCGTTGTAAATTAACTAATACTTAGTGATATTAAAAATAATTATTTATGAATAAATAATAAAAAGTATTGCATTATATGGCATAGTATATGGCGTTAATCCTCGACGAGTTTGTTGTGAACGCGCATTAATCCTTTAAAATATTTGACAGTCTTTACTCTTAATTCAAGAGTCGCGTCGTCATCGCATACGAACAGCGCTTTTGGATGCATTTGGAAAGCAGACACTGTCCACATGTGATTCACGCCTTCCTCTATGGCTTTGTAGAGCGCGAATGCTTTATGAGCGCCGGTAATCAATATCATAACCTTTGAGGAGAAACAAACAAATTATTTATAGTTTGATGTTAACGCTTACACACGTTGACAACTTAACACATACTTCTTTAGCATCCATAACAGTCTTTACGCCGACAGTTAGCGCGTGATGCGGCACTTTTGATAAGTCGTTACCAAAGAAACGCGCATTCGCTAGAATCGTGTCGTCAGCCAATGTCTTAACTCTTGTGGTCGACTGTAAACTAGATCCTGGTTCGTTGAACGCGATGTGTCCATCAGGTCCGATGCCTCCTATAAACAGTTCGATACCACCGCACTCTTTAATTAGATTCTCGTATTGATCGCACTCTAATTCCAGGTTCGCTGCGTTACCATCGAGTATATGAGCATTTTTCGGGTCAATATCGATGTGTTTGAAGAAGTTATTTAACATAAACCAGTGATAACTTTCGGGATGATCTCGTGGTATATTCACGTATTCGTCCATATTAAACGTTTTCACGTATTTGAATGAAACCGAACCATCTCTAAACAAATCCCACCCAACATAATAATAATGAAACAACTTTTAAAAACTCTTCATTTACAGTAAAAATTAATAATTGAATTACCGATAAAATTGGATTAAATTTTTATAAGTACCGAGAGGTGTACTACCGGTCGGTAAGCCTAACGTAAATAAGCGATCGGGTCCGGGTTTAAACGCGTTGATTTTTTTCCGGATATATTTGGCGGCCCATAGCGACACGCTATCGTAATCTTCTTGTATTATTAACTTCATTTTAACTTAACTGAAAAATGAAGAAAAAAACGCATTTAAAAAGTTTATCCGTTTTTATCGGAGTATGCATATGTTAAAATGTTTTTATCAACTTATAAGTTTAGATACGATAAGAAAAGTTCATTGAATTGATAAATACGTGCAAAATTTATACATCAAATTGCGATAAACAAAACGAAAACTGATTAAAACGCCGCAACGACTATACTGAGCACCAGTTAATTCTTATCATTTTAGTTGAGTAATAGTAACAACTATTTTTCCAGAATTAATTTTAAATTTTGCTTCCAGATGGTGATAAGTAATCATTATTTTAGTTGCAACTTATTTTACGATTGGAATATCTTACTGACGAGTGAGTGCTTCAGTCAGTAATGACAATTGCGTTTTAAGATATTTTACGTGTTTTGCTTAATTTTTTGTCGAAAACCTTATTTTTTAAAATAAAAATTATTACAATTACACCTCATTGCTCTATAGGTTTGAAATCAAAAATGAAATGCTTTGAAATAATGAAACAGTTAGAAATTTTTAAACCCTATCTTAAACTTCTATCATAAATTTGTTGCTAACATCAAAGCTTAACTTATAATTTAATGCAATAAAAGAATTCTGAAGCAAATAATTTAAGTAATATTTCTTAAATAATTTTTTGATGATATTGCAAATTTTAAAAATTAATTTAATTTAATAATATACTCAAAATTTTCAATGCACTCACGAGTCAGTTCTTTTATACAGTATCGTAAATAAATCATTTCTTATTTTATAATACCGATGGTATTTTGTAAATCTTTGATATCTATGAACTGGTTTGGAAACTATAAAAAAACTATAAAATGGAAAACTATAAAAAAAAGTTATAAAGATATAAATAGGTGTCACTTTAAAAAATTTAATTAATATAATCTAGTTTTAAACGGTTTCGAACGCTGTTCAAAAAACACTAAAATTGAATTTTTATCAATTCATCCTATTCTTTATCCTGTTAGGAAACAATCTTTGATAGAAATCTTACCGTAAAATACAGCGCCTATAATAATTTTCAGTTTAAAAACTGTCACGGCTTTTAACGGTTATTACAAATATAACTTTAAATTCATTGTTCGTTAAAAAACAAACACATCATATAAATGAGTTTTAAAAGAAAATGTTTATAATTAAAAAGATCCGAAAATCCGCACAAATTTTCCAATAAAAGTTTATATTTTTTGCATTATTGAAGGGAAAACGGGATCCAAAATCGCAAACTAAATTTGAATCGCGAACCAAAAAATAAAAAATTTCTGTTCGCTAATATTTATTTTTTAAAATTATGGTAATAATTCTAGCAGTCGCGTTAGTGTGATTTTATCGCATTCCAATCATAACTAGTGCAATGCCCACAATATAGCATCGGACACAAAATCGAATACTAATTATCTCTCTCTCTCCGCTCTGTCTTTTTAAGGAAATTACTGAAAATTTGCAATAAAAATTATTTTTAAAGATTATGTATCACTCGTTATCTAGCTGTACAGCATGAAAGTAAATTTTTTAATTATTTTATCTTTATGTAATCTTTAAGGAATTTTGTAACAAATATAGTACATTTTATAAACTTATTTTAACCACCTCTTATTTACGTTTATAGATATTTTAAAATCATTATAAACTCAAAAATGATATTAATTTACCAATTTTCGGTCATATACATTAATCAATCATTATATTTTCAAAATTCATGATGTAATTGCCTGCAATGAGTAAGTTATTATAGTCCATAGTTTTTTGTATGGCATAAAAATTGTTATAAATTTGGTGCAATTGAAGGTGAATTGGGTTTATTAATGTAAATTATCTTAAAGTATTTTTTTTAAAAATTAATTTGAATTGTTTTTACAACTTGAGAAAATGAAACTCGAAAAATGATATAGTGTTTGAAACATAAATTTATAATAATATTTTATAATAACCAAAAAAAATCTTTTGTATCGTAATAAAGGAATTTTTTCTTATTTATTTAATGCAAGTAATATTACAATTTGCGATATAATTAAGTATTGAAAATTAACAAATCAAAATGACTCTGGTATTGTCAAATGTTAACAATAAACATTATGTAATACTAACTTCTCCCGTACGATCATCTATGTATGAGAAAAAAGTGGTTCAAACGCGGAAGTGGGTCACAGGGAATTTAGGTAGTATTCACGTGTCATTTATAAAAGATGCCAAATAATTACTGGAAAGAATAAAACAAAAAAAACCAGTTAAACAGGTTTTGATTTGATTGCATACTTTATCGCTGTGCTGTAACCACGTTCTGATCTTAAATAATAAGCGTACATATATGTAACTTAGCATGAAGTCCAAACCAAAATACTATACAGTACTGTTTGCCCTCATTTTTCCAACGTTTTTTTTTCAATTTAATATTCAACGCAGAAAATATAATTTACAGGAATTGAAAGAATCATATAATATAAGAAACTTTTATATCAAAATATTAATAAATCATTATTATTTTTTAAATACAATTTAAATTAATGTGATCTATCGTTTATATGTACACAATTTCAAACCATTATTTTAAATCAAAACAGATTTATAGATTTTGTAATTTTTGACTCTATATAATTAAAATGTTTGCGTCTTATCTTGATTCTCGCAAATTTACAATAAACTATAGTTTTTGTAATATTCATGTGGCATAAATGTGATCAAAACAAAAATTATTCGTATTAGATTTGAATTGAATGAAAGTTTGCGAGAGTTAATGAAGCTTAGCGTTAATTATTCCAATAGGGTTTATTCGAGTATAATAGCGATAAATAAATATTCTAAAATGTATGCATTTTTTCTAGTTTGCCGTTTCGTGGATTAATTACTATTTAAATGAGATTCATTATTATTACTTTTTAAATGTATTAAAAAACTTTTATCTATGCATTGAGTTTGGAAAAAAAACATTTTTTTCTGATCTCAATCATGAATAATTAAGCAATTTTTAATAAATGATTCCCACTATTAAATTACTGTTAGAGATTAAATGCGTTGAGTTTTTAATAGTTTATAATCTGAAAATTTATTATTTAAACTCCAGTTTTCGAAATGCTTAAAATATAAAACATTTATAAAATTCTTTTTTATTATTAATTTAATAAACATAATGAATTAAAATTCTATTTGACAGGAATTCCAACGGTTAATTTGGTTAAATGTTATGGACAATTATCAAACATCTTTACTTCATTCGTTACACTATAGCGCGATTTATTTTATAAAATCAAAGTCATTTAAATTTTTTATTGATTATTTAACTAATTAAAAGTTTACAGCAATGAATAAGTAAAAAACGTTGAGGGCGATATTTAACGAATTTTCTGCACTTATAAAGCAACTTTACGCGAAAACATATTAAAGTTACATGACTTTAGATTTAGAACAGATTTAATGTAAATTAACTCATTGACGAAACTTGAAAAACAGAGTTTGGATTAATTATATGTCACGGGTTTTCCCAAAACCATGCAACGAAGTTATGTTGTTTTTGATTAAAAAGTCAGTAACATTTAAGTCAATAAAAATGACTTTGAAAGCGTTTCTTTATTTTAAAATACTGAATTATAAATGATGTATTTCATACTAGTAATCCAATGATCGTAAATGTCAGGTTCCCGGACTTTTTACAATTTTATTTCAACCCATTATTTGTTTACGTATTAAAATATAAGTATTTGCTACGTAATCATAAGTGTTACTAATATATATAAAAACTAGCTTACGTTAGTTCAGGTATAGAAACAATTAAAGCGACTCATTGGTCATTCACTTCCTACACTTGAATGCGGAATCTACTAATACAAACATATTTTAAAAGTTTTCAGCATCATTTTTAAACAAAGTGCACGATTTATATTCTTCTTATAAATTATCCCTTTATACTTCGTTAATAAATTTATTTAAAATTAAGTAAAAAAATTAATTTTTATAAATGCACGTCTTTAATAGTGCTTTAATGAACAAAAGAAATTAAAACAATGTTTCCAACAATTTTTGAATATTTGAATAATATAGTGTAATTTGGGTATATATGCAATTGGTGTTTCGTCAATGATTACTTAACCTGCTATATTTACCATATACCGGTATAAATAAACTAATAATTATCAACCTCTTACACATCTCCTGCAATGCACAAACTTAATTAAAACTAAGAAAATTTATAATATATAAAAATGATCATTATCTTATAGCAAACTAACGCCTATTGTGATTTGCCGGAAACATTAACATAGAATGGATTTTAGTCGTTAGTCGGATCTACTCGTAACAGAAAAAAAGAAGCCTGTAGTCTGATCTCTATAGTGCCACTATTCTACGGGATTTCTCTGCATTGTCAAAAGAGATAGTCGGGAGAAAAATTACGTTATGTAAATTGGATTTTGCCATCGTATATATATATATATACGTGTGACAAAAGAATGGCCAAAATGATAAACCAAAGTAGAAAAATAAAAGTGCAATCTTAACTTACTGTAATAAACATAGAACTCATATTTGACACCAAAAAATATTTCCTTCGCAATCATAATATTCTTATAGTATTTTTGCGATATCAAAGAATCATTATTTGTCATTTTCTATTAACACAATGAGACGCATAACAATATTGTATTTATTGTTCACTGAAATCATAAATAGATTTTAGCTTTGATTTCCTATTCTCTCGTTCATCGTAACAAAGAAAGAAAAGTATCATTTTCTCTGTTTCGTAACAAATGTATCATAAGCTATATCTTTGTTTTCTAACTTATTTACCACATGCTATTTTTTCAGGAATATAGCTTCAATGATAAGAATTAATGGTCAGCATTGTTATTAAAATTGTACAAAAATAAAATTCTTCATAAATATCTATCTTAAATTAACTTAATTTATTTCCTTTTTTCCTTTAATGAACATTTTAATATATATTTTTAAAATGCTTTGGCAATTAATGGCAATAAATTGCAACAATATATTGCTAAAACAGTTTGCAAAGTTTATAAACATGTTCTATAGATAGCCTTAAGAGATTGGAACGATTGAAGAAGTGGTCGAATTGGAGATAATTGTGGCTGCACTGTAGCATAACATCAATATTAGTACGGTTGCACTGTAAATGAAATGCACTAATGGCAAACTAGGAAACTTTTCATGAGTTTACCTAACAAACCAACAAACTTAGGCATTTAAGAAATAAATGTTCTTATGTTTCGACTCGGGTGGGAATCATCATAATTGAGCTGTACAACCCTATAACCCTCCATTGACTTGTTTCTACTAATGAAAACAATCACAATCGACACTTTACGGGCGGAGATCGTATTCCAGCTAATTTATCAAATATTCGATTAAGAACTTTCGACCAGATATTACTGTAAACAGAGTTTGCTATTATGAAACAATACCCTGTTTCACACTCGCTTATACCAAAAACTTAATGTCTCGACATGCGGTCAAAACTGGATACTCGACACTTGCAAAATCAATTTTAACTAACAATTTTGATTTAGATGTTTTAAACAATAAGGTTTCTCGTCGAAACATTCTTTTAATACATATTTTAATTAAGTTTCCTGTAAATAGAGTAATGGTATCAACTATAATATTATATTTTAGTAAATAAATGTTTGAAGAGTAAAGAATTTCGTGAAAAAAACTTGAATTACGAGTATTTAATTACCTATAAATAAAGAATATATAGTAAGGCTGAAACATAGTAAGATAGAGTAAGATTAAAAATCATTAGCTATTATTAGAAATAAATTTTATAAAAAAAACTAGTATACATTTATTATTAGCTTCTAGAAAAAAATAGACTTCTCTGTCGAGACATTCAGCCTCTCATTTAATATGGAAATTATCGTTTATTAAGTAATAGAGAATTGCAGGGTGAGGTAAATGCGTGTGCAGGACGGCCTTGTGAAGGACACTTTAGTTGGTGCCATAATTCTTTCTCAGTTACAGATGGTTAGCACACCGTTAGAAGGCCTTCGCTGTAATTTATTCTTTGGGTAATTTAAAGATAGGTTTAAACTTTCAGCGTTTACTATAAGAGTAACCTTGGGATTAAAAGTTTACCTTATATTCGCCTGTAATACGCATTGTTCTTGAATATATCGTTAATATCACTTCTATAAGACTCTGCAGTGGAAAACTTAAACACTCAATAAATAGTTGGTAATTAAATTATGGAACGACGAAGCAGTACATTCCCCTTAACACTTACGCCTTGCAATTTACGTGCTTTTATATACATTGAATTTGTTGTAATTGTAATCATAATCATAAAATTATAAATATTGTATTGATACTGCTATACTGCTGTTCCGATGATGTAATCACTTTAAATTATTTCTACAAATTGATAACAAAATTTGTATGTATTTATTTATACGAAACACGGCAAAAAAAGTTTTAAAAGAATAATAAATAAGAGAAATAATTTTATGATTTGTAAAATAAAAGCTAAAAAATTATAATTACCTGCTATCATAAACGTACAAAACTCAAAGCTATGAAATATGATTTATAACAAAAAGAAAACATTTTCATAATGAAAAACTCAAGGTTTCACTGGAAAAATCAATCGTTAACCATATAAAATAACAAAATAAAAAAAGGATATTTGATATTTAGTTAAATGATCTTCAGGTTTGATTCGATAAAAAACATATATCGCATGAAATAATAAAATTAATTTGAGAGGTTGTAAAATTGAAGACATCGTGTCTGTGATTAACACCAATGTATATATATATAAGTAACAAAAAAGTTTCGTATGGCCTACACTGTACTTAATTTATGTATTAATAAGATTTAAATTATAGAGGATTGCAAAACACGAAAACCATAATTAAGATTTAAATAATTAAAAAGAATTCAAATTTCAGTTCACTAATGTGTTAATAATATGTTGCATTGCGTACAGCGATATTACACTTAGTCGTAAAGATTATCGTACTTTCAAAGTTTGTGTGCATGTGTTTTAGCGCGTCCTTCACTCACTGAAAAAATAACTTAGAAAATAACAAAAAATAAATTCAATGGATTCTAAATCGGCCTCTTATTAGTCAGACAATTAACTTAAATTATGATACAAATGACTTCATTCCACACTTATCTTTTATATATTTCGAAAATATTTCTTCATAAGTGTTAGTTGTTGAGGAAATCCGGTAAAAATAAACTGTAATAACTTAAAACTTCAAAAAAAATTCGTGCAACTATTATGACATTATTATAACAGATTTTTGTATCAAGAACTTTCCACGGATTCTTCAATATCATTGAATCATTTCAATGTTATTATTAGATTTGAGACTTAATATTTGCTTACATTTTTTTATCGAATTCCCACATAAATAGTTAATTTTAGCATTTGTTTTCACACATATAAAAGTCTCTATTAATTTGCCTTAATATTTGTTTACATTCTGTGTTTCCATTACTGGTAAACCATGGCTTTGTGTGAAATGGATTTTACTGAAGATATAGTGGTTTAGTTTTAAGTTATCAATTAGCGGTTTCAGTTGGTTCGAAAAACCCATACCATTAAAAAATAAACAATTTAAACATCTTTATTTGAGCAAAATAGGGTTTTTGTAATGGTTATGGAATATGGAAAAATTCTTTTTAAATATATTGAGAAATATATATATATAAAATATATTTATATTTTTATTATTGATTTTTAGTTTATAACCCATTAGAGGAATTTACGTGCTGTACTAAACGTACTGCACGTAGAGACAAAAACAAATAGAGGAAACATTATAATTTTAATATGAGAAATAGAATAATTTATAGTTATTCTAAGTAAGTTATAATTAATAAAGTATTTTATAATTTAATTTTTAAAACTAGTTTTGAGACCAACAACAGGTATTGGGAAGGCATTGAAAACGCGGTGTTTTCAGGGGGTGTGGGAAGAGTGAACTTCCAGGATTTTCCATGCCTTCCCGGAATAAAACACCCACAAAATAATTTGTGAATTTCAAATATAAAAATACATTTTAAAATATTTTGACAATAAGGTACAATATATAGTTCAACTTAATTCGAATTTCTATTTTCTTAAAAACCGATTTTTAGCTAAAAATCAAGTCTATAAAATTTTAAATAAAATTTTTTTAAATTCTTATGAGTTTCAAAATACCCAAAATTTTAAGAAATTTAATGCAACCAATCAAAGATGGAATGTTAATATTAATTTCTATATAATTTCTCATCCAAATAGTTATATCTTTTATTAAATTCATTAATTTTGTGTTAAACTTAAATATTTCAATTTTCATATTTAGACAGAACATACATGGCCTACCGTTCAGTCTATGAGTTACATTTCTAATGCAGTCTAGCCAGGCCTTAAATGAGTGTTTAATAATTATAAATTATAAAAGTTTGTCAAATTATGAAACACTTATCTCAGTTACGCATTGTTTTTGAATATACTAGATCTGGGATGACTAGGCTAAGTAAGTTTTCTCAATTTGAGTCAATAAATTGCTTTGTAAAGGGTAAAATAAAAAAATCACCGTGCAATTGAATAATGAGAGAAATTGGTGACACTGGTGACACTGTCGAATTAGTTTTTAATGAAGTTCATGTTTCAATCAAATTGTTTTGAACTGGAGTATTAAATCATTATATATTAGCAACACATGAATGGGGAAATTGCTAATTTATTTGAAACAATTTCATTAGCTCTCACAGTAACTGAATTACATTTATGATTTATGAATTAAAAATTTTAGAAAAAAATTACACAAACATTATTTTAAAAATTTATTTTAGAATTATAAACTTAACAAAATAGATATTTTCAAATACATTTTTCATAAATTCAATTATCTATACTTTTTAACTAAGGTTTTTAGGCAAAAAAATGATTGCGCCCAATATTAAAAATTTTTTATACATTTGTTGCTGTGAAAGCAAAGTATTTAAAAATATTATATTATGAACTTTATATATCATTTATCTTTTTAAATTATTTAAATATTATTTATTTTATCTTATTTGCGGTTATGTATCGATAATTTTTCAATGGGAAAAATTTTGAAATAATATTTATTTTTTAAACTTCAATGTCACCGTTATTAAAGTGAATAATAAGCCATATTACAACTGCTATACTTAAGCTATGCTTCTACAGTAGAATAAGTTATTTAAACGAATTTGGACAGAAGCAAAGTGTAGCTCACATGTCAGTTGCTTTTGAATTCGATGTCTGTCTATAATTGTTTGTGCAGTTTTGTTTATGTTAATCATTTTATTTTTATTAAATTTAATCTTTGGCAAAAGTTTGTGGAAGATTTTTTAACAAAATGAAATAGTTTAAAATATCTAGTAGTGGTATTGTCGACATTCATAATATAAATACTCAGCTTTTTAATTCATAATTACTGTAAGTTAGTTAAACAAATCTTAAAAATTTTTAGCTCAATTTTTAACAAACAGTAGAGCTTATGGATTTTTTTACTACAGTCTCTCTGTCAATCCATCTGTGTATTAGCAAACTACAGAACCACCAGTTGCACATTTCTAAACTAAACTTAAAAAGATATTATGTTAATGTCAATATACTCTCTACTTTTCAAATTAGGTTAAGCCTCTTTTACAGTTAGGCACGCTCCTTTCATGCAGAAGAACCATATATAAAGTACTCTTATAATTATTTTATTTAATCGACATCCATTGCAATTTTTACGAATATATTTGCATATAAAAACAACAATAAAATTTTACAACAATATTTACACATTTTCATGCAACAATCTAAATTTTGGGTTTTGTTTACTTATTTATTCACATGCTCAGAGTAACTAAGAGGAAAGCTAGAGGTATATTTCAGGTATACTTACCGAAAATTTCCAAAAGTTAACACAAACCTACCATTGAAAATTTTCTCTCTTTAAAAAAATTAGCTAAAATTTCAAAAAAATCTTCAAATTCTATGAGCTTCAAGAGCGTGGTTTAGGCTTAATCAGGAAAAATTTGATCCAAAGTTTTGGTCTAAAAGCCAATAAATTGTTACTTAAAATCGATAAATTTTACCCGCACAATTGGATTTTAAAAATATATCTTCCCCATATCGGAGTTTGGGATACTCTGACTAATAATAATTAAGACCAAAATAATGAAAAAAATGCTAGCAACTTTCCAATCAACTACTCTTGTTGCCATAGTAATTAGATTGGTTGCGTTGGTATTTATATGATATCAATAAAATTGTAGCAAAGCTTCTGTAAAAAGTAAACTCCGACTAAAAAACTAAAAAGCCTACATTGTACTCTTTGATTGTGTACAAAGTTTAAAGTATAGAGTTTTAAATCAATCTTTACAGATAAATCGCAAAATTGAGAATAATTAGAATATTTTTTTTAATTTTTTAAATTTGATAATAATTAAATTTCTAGCTAGATTTTAAATCACCATAAATCTGATGATGACTAGAAGTGTCAACAGGCGAAACTTTGGGCATTAAAAAACGCTATACTGTCGTGTATAAAAATATAAAATTCTTCAAATTAAATTAATTAAATACCAAAAACATTAAATTTTATTTAAAAAATTTTGATTAAATTAAAATTAGAATTTCATCTATTAAATTTTTAACTTCTAAAACTTTATACTTTTACAGTTTTATTTTTAGCTCACTTTTGATTGAAAAGTCAGGCTAATAGATTTATCCGTCTGTCTGTGGTAGTATTATTCAAGGCTAATTCCACTGCTGACTAATACACATTAAATTCAAATATTTTTTGTCTCCGCCCTTATGCGACTGAGTTTATACGATTACGCAACTGTGCATGCGCGTACAGATGAAAAATGAGAGTTGACGCGCATTAAGCATCTCGTAGTTAATTCGTAGTAGAGGTTGAAAATGGACCCCATGGGAAGCTGGAGAAAGTGGGAATAAAGCCAAACCTAATGGGATGGGAGGGAATGGGATAAATTTAGAAACTAATTTCTGTTTTTTCCCGCAAAAACATTTCAGTGAAATAATATAAAAACAATGTATGTTTAGTGGAATTATGTAACTTTTGTAATTTGTAATGTAACAATTTTATTAAAACAATATAACACAATATTTACGGGGGAAGGGTACCAGGTGGATTAAGCCGATCTTTTTAAGACCACTTCCATTGGATAGAGCACTTCAAAAATGGGGGTTTAAAAAAATTTGGCTGCTGAGACAAACGGGGAGGCTGGGAGAGGGCTTAAAGTTTTACATTCAAAAAAGGGACAAATTTTATTGGAAACTTTGAAAATTAATAACTTTGGACTGGGAAGTATTAGAGGGATGTAGGGTAGATCATAAATATAGTCCTAATTTAGGAAATATATTTTGAAAAAATAGAGGTCAACAGAGGTCAGGAAAGGGTCAAACCAAAACCGTTAAAATTTTGTACCCATAATTGAATATTTTTATTCATTGCGAGAATTGCAGACGGGAGCGACGGAAAATGTAATTTTACTTTTTCGGGAAGGGACCCACGGGAATTAAAAAGTTTACTTGCGGGCGGATGTGGGAGTTTAATATGAGTATTTTTCAACCTCTAATTCGTTGTATTGTACGTATAAAACAATGCACTCACATGAGGGAATGTTGACAACTGTCTTAAGCCGAATTCATTGAAACCACTTTTATTTGATAGAGAGCATCGAAAAATATATATTAGAACACTCGACAACATTTCCTTGTCAATCGCGTAAGGGTGGAATATAGCGAAAGACAAAAAATTAAGGATTCAAACAATCACTTATGAATTTGTCGCTCATGTTTATAATTAATTTTATTTTTATGAAACCTAAATTTTATGTTTAAGTCTAAAATGCAAATCATTAACAATAAATTTGATTTTAAATAAAATTCTAATAAATTAAAACCAATTGTACTGTGAATATGACAATGCCATTTAATAATTTGTTTAATGTAATGAATGAATTAATTAACAAAATTTTTTAGTTTTGGTTCGATATAATAGATTTTGATTATATTTTTAATTAATATTTAATTTTTTTTGTTTTTATTTATAATTCGTGAATATACTACATTTCAATGCGCATTAAATTATATCAAATAACTAAAATAAATTTCCAAAAAATATAAAGGATTTCAAATTTACAATTTACAACATATCTTAACACAGTATATTTTCTAAAAAAACTAAAGTCTTAAAAGTGTTTTAAACTTTTTAGGTTAAGTTCTAAAATAAAAAACAACTGAGACTTTACTGCATTGAATTTATAAATATTTACAGATCAGTCGTACTCTAAAGATCACATCTATTAAAAACACATTTAATTATGTATGAATTATATTTATCACCCATAAGATAATGTTTTAATGAAATTCATTATTTCCCACATTTGTACTAAATTTTAGTTTTGAATTGATTTCAAAATAACTGAATATCATTTCAAAGAGTTATTAAAACTTTATTTTAAAATTTATCCATCCATTATGCTTATGTATTAGTGCTTATTCTAGTATGGATAAAATCTATGCTTTTATTTATATTCTTCAAGATATTAGAATCAAACCTTGAATAAACAATTCATATTTCTTAAAATTGAATGTTTTATGCAAGCGAACTCCAATTCATAAAATTAAGGTACAAAAAACATTATATAATTAATTCATATACGCTGTGTTTTATGTGCATGAATGAGTGAGTGCGTGTGAGAGAGAGAGAGAGAGAGAGAGAGAGAAGAGAGAGAGAGAGAGAAGAGAGAGAGAGAGAGAGAGAGAGAGAGAGAGAGAGAGAGAGCGATTATATAGATATAGTTGAATTATTGTCCAAAAATATTGATTTGCTTATAGAGAAAGGGTCACTGACTCAGTCAAAGCAAGCAATATTCAGTATATGCTTTGGTTAGGCCACACTAACTGTTCATCTCTTCAATCCATTATTGAATTCTGTGTTTAGTACATTAGTGAGTGAATGAATGAGTGAGTTGTTGGATGGACAACAGTAGTGCTTCCTCTTTGTTTGCAAACTTTTATTCTGCATTTTCATAGATAGTGCATTCTATTCTACCCTAAAACGATTGGAATAATAAATTCTAAATTGTTGTTTAATATAAGCCCCTTAAAAGGTTTTGCCTAACACTCCCTATGAATCATTTTCGCTTGTCTTAATATTACTTCTCAATTTTAGCATTTATATATCACCAATTAGTGGCAATTTACTCGTCAAAAATTATAATTAAAAGTATAAAAATATATTAAAAAATAAAATACTATTTCCAGCTCATTAAGTATAACAAATAAATTTAAATTACTGTTATATACTGTATATTGCAGTTAAATTACTATACAGTATATATATTTCTTATATAAAAATGATAGTAAATAGAAATCTGGAGAAACTCACTCGATTGACAGCGTTAGCATTAATTATATGAATTGCTGTAGTGGTGCAGCAGCAACAACAACAGCAACAGCTACCACGTTATGTAAAAGTTACAGTGTTATATTGGACTATTGCTTTTACTCTCACTTAAATATAATTAGAAAAATTAGATAAAAGCTTATTTGTCATTATATAAATTACGAGCCAGCCTTAAGTTTAACTTTACACTCTATTATATACATAATGATAATTATCGTTTTTCGCGATAAAATTATTTGCTCAAAGGGTACAAAGTAATTGTTTCATACAAAAAAATTTGATTAGACATGGTAATTATAATTATATCAACAGTTGTTTAATATATTTTTTATCAGTTATATAAACGAAAGTTAGAGATGGATTTTTTAATATAAAAAAACTATAAACTCGTTTTTCCGTTCCATTTCGATTGTTATAAAAAACGTTACAATCAATAGCATTACAGGATCTTTGATAGAAAAAAATATTAAACTTAAATTTCAAGCTAACTCAACAAAAAACGAGTTGAACCTTTAAGTCAATTTTCATTTAAAATACAAACAGCGCGTACGAAAAAAAATGAAATACTGAAATTGGATCTGGTGTGGTAATCAACATTTATCCATATACTTAAACAACACACATACGCACACACTCTCACTCATAAAGAGTTGTGGTTAAGAAAATACTTGCAAAACGAAAGTGAAGTGACCTGTTATAAACATGTTTTGTGGGTGTTATGCATATTTGTTGACAACTCCTTAATTATAGGCTCAAAATGAAAACAAATAAAAGAATTCAATTATCTAAAATTATAGAATATAGCGTACAATGAGTGTGTTCACAAACTTTTTTTTTAGTATAGACAACATAAGTTTAATAACTTTTTGGTCATTAAAATCTATATAGTTATTATAGACTTGAGGTAATAGCAATTATTTTTGTAATTAATTAACACCTTTTTCGAAATAAATAAATTGAATCAACAAATAGGCGAATTTGAATACTATCGTAATTTTCGTAAAAATAATCTGCAATAAATAATTAGGTAATTATCGGTGAATTTAGAATACTGTAAAAAACGTTGAGTTTAAAAAGATATTATTACTGCAATTTTCCACTTATTTTAATAAATATAGACTCTATTAATCTAGTGTTTTGAGTTCATTGTCCCTTAAATTTGTTTTTGAACTGATTAAAAATCAATTAGTAATAGATGGTGGAAATATGAAATAATGGTAAATAACAGTATTTACAGCGCAAAAACTACCTAATATTACTGTAAGCGAACTTCTATTATCTTATCACTAAATGAAGTTCAATACTGTATTATCATTTCATAAACTTTCGCTTCGCAATAACTATACAGTACAGTAAACAACTTTCACAAATTGATATTTGATTCTTATGCAAGTTAACGGTTAACTAACAGTTGTAAGATTTCTCTTTTATTTGAAAAAAGAGAGCGTTTTTTCCATTTATTTGTAACGAAGAAATAATAAGTATAAAAAAATAATTATAAAGCGCTTAAGATTAGTACAGTATGAGAGAGTATTTCACTAAAAACTTATCATTATATTGGCATAAGTTTAATGTTGAACGCATATTTAGATCGTTAATTCAAAACGATTTTTACTGTAGCATTAAGAAGGAATACTTTCTAATGCATATAAAAAAAGACGAATAACCGACTGCTTGGTATATATAACGAAATTTTTAATGCAATTAAATAGAGCATCGAACATGTTTTCTGCATGTTTTATTGTTTTTTAAACTAAGTTCAATAACAAATAAATGTTTTGCCGAGAAAAGTAATAATTAGATGAAGCATGCGTTTTGTTATTTGGTCTAAAGACTACTAAAACTAATAAAAACTAATAACAGTAGATTTTAGGGATTTATGATGCATCAAACTATTGGATTATATGTAAAAACGTTTGGTTCGCTTTGTTACATGTAACGATGTTAGGATATATTGGGTTCGAAAATAGCATTACTTAGCGAGTGGCATAGAGTTCATTATATCTGTATTTAACTGTAGTGCTGTGACACTACCGCATTCCGCCTTTGGGAGCGTCTATTATCTTAAGGGAAGCATCAAAACGCTCGGCAAATATTATACAAGTATTTTGAGAACAACTGTGAGCACACATCATTTTTTGCTGTGATCCTGAAGCCTGAACTTTTACAGATTTACAAGTATGAACTTTTGTACCAAATAGTACCAGTCTCTGATCTTCTTATGACTCCAAACTAAACAACTTATGCCGCTCTACTCGTTCGACAAGTTTTGGAGTTGTCGTCGGATATAATGCGTTAATATATCGTAATATATAGTGAAATTCAGATTACGGGTCACTAAGTCATACTTGAATCAGGTTGTGATTCGTCGTACGTCCTTGTGGTGCACCTTTCAAGTCATAACACTAAGCATTACCAACTAAACTACCAATATTTCCAACCAAACAAAATATCACCAATACTTTACTGTTTGAGATTTTTTTTAGTTTTTTTTGTTTATGCATTGATTTCCTTGAAAACTATTAAATTGTAAATATTTGGTATCAAAATCATTAACGCAATGAATATCAATCTTTTTGTCCACTAAATGCAAATAATAGGAGAAAAATTTAATGAATAAATTCATTAATTAGGAACTAGACCTTCATTCTCATACAGAATTTGTAATACTTATTGGTTAAGAATTGATAATTAATAAATTTAATGAATACAAATAAGTTTTTAATTTCAACTTACGCGTGAAAGTTTAAAAGCGATCAATTTTTGACAAAATTCACAAAATAAATATTTGGTTTTCGATTAAATAGAAATAATAACCCAATAAAAAAATATAGGTATTCTTTCGCGTTATTTCGTTTATAAAATAGCAAAAAATGTAAGGTTTAGTAAAAAAAATGCGTGAATCGAGTGAAGCGATGTTTTCAATATTTTTATTGCTTCTAAAATATTCTCATCACACCCTTTACTCATTTAATAGCATGCTATAGTAACGTTAAAATATTGAGCATTTATTTTTTAATAATAATAAAAGCAAAACGAAACTTTGTGTGAGTATGTGTATGTATGTGTGTGTGATTTTTCCGTATAAATAGTTAATATAATCAATTCGTAACAATTAAAGGGGAATTTTTTAAATAAAAAAAAGTTAAATAAATAAATGGCTTCGATATTCATTAAATAGATATTCATTATAGAAATTAAATATTGAGGCTAATAATTATAACTGGGAATAATTTATATAAAAAAGTAGTTTTATTACAAAAGGCTTAAAAACTGTAAATAATGATTGGAGTTGTTTTAGTGTGTGACTGGTGAGCGGTAATACTTGATTCCCCAATAGCTAGTAATGGTATGGTCTATAAGGAAGCGAAGCACAGGGATAGGCTTTAGCGGTACGCAAGTGAGTGGTGGTGAGCATTGCTGTGCTGTGCTATGCCATTGAGATTGGAATTGCCGTATATTTATGTATGTGTGGTGGCGTTGCTCGTTGTTTGACAGAGTTAGAGCTACGCTATACTATGTTCTGCATTCACCATTCAATCCAATCCACTGTATGGTGTGATGCGGAAACAAACTGCTATTTCGCTGTTATGTAAAGTCATTTTGACGGCGTTTCTCTAAAGCAGGTGTTATTGCTGTGTTGTGTTGTGTGCCGTGTTTTACACACAACATTAGTGCATCAACTTTTGTAAACAGTTATCTAAAATTGTTTGTTAATCATTTCGGTTTCGGACATAACCATCCACAACAACAACAACCAAACCAACAAACGCAACAACGATGATCGCCGATGATATCACTTAATAGTAACCAATTGTTAATTATACAGTACCAGAACAAGTGTTATGTTGTATATTATCGCCAAAAAGAGAGGAGAAATCATAATATTAAGCATTGGCGGTAAACGACGGTCAATATCATACTGATTTGTTTGGTGCGATCGCTATCACTAATATTTACCACTATTACCATACCATCGATCACTTACCACACACACCGTCAACCAAACCATACCATCACTTATTATATTATTATTATTATTATTACAATTGTTGTTGGTTTGAGATTCGGATTAACCTATTAATGACCATTATTATTGGTTTGCGAAGTGTTTATCTTTATTACAGCCTTATGTCTCTCTTATGTCCTCCACAGCCACCAAAAAGATAACGGAATATATTTGTTATATTAGTGTTGTTCACTAATTTATTTAAATAACATCTTTCGAAAGAGAAAAAAAAGTTATTATCCGTTTTGGTATTAATTGTGTTGGAAATTAATTTTTTAAAGAAAAGTGCAAATCGTGTGATTTATCTTCGAAATCCCATGTCTTGGAGTACTAATTACACAAAAGTAGAAGTGGCTCAACCACAGACCTCTTCGGGTTCTATTAAGGGTAATCAATCATTAATACAAAATATATTTATCTTTTTTTATTTTATTTATTTTTTTGCCCGTTTTTTGTGTTTTGTGATTTTTTTAATTTCTAAAAAAATTGGCAACGAATTGTTTGTTGTTTTACTCGCATATTTGGGTAAAAATCTGGCATAAATGGCACGAATTGTTAACATAACTGAAATGATATAATATTTGCAATTTGTATGGTCATAGAGAGGATGATGTGATATAGCATTATGATAGTACTGTAACAGAGTTGCACACTTTGCCAGTGCAGTGCATGCATACACACACTTCCGCGTTACTATTGCTATACACTATAGTACCGAAAAAAACAAGATCAGCCTAAACCACCTAAAATCTGTTTTCCATGTCTTTTTCTGCCTACTGTCGGATTTACCACTCTCTATAAAGTCGTTAAAGTTTGCCATACTTTTATTGTCGTCTTTATATATTCGTCCATTTCTCAGCTCCCACTGACTGCTTATTTTCTCTTTAAATTGAATAAATTTGTTGGATGTGCCAAATTAAGAGTTTGGCACATTATATCGCAGAGACAGAGAGTCACTGAAAAGATGTTGCAACTTATGATGAATGTTTGATTTGACTTATTTTGCGGTGAAAAACGAGCGCTAACTTTACTAATATCTATTAATCCAATTTTGCGAAATTTGAGTTCAATCAACAACAAAAATTTCCATTATTATAAATTTGGATATATATTAGCAAAATTAACGTTCCATTTTAATTATCATATAAAAATATTTGATTGATAACAATAAAAAAACAGAAATACTTCCTTTTATACAGTAATCTACTGTTCTTCCCATTGTGTAGTGTTAGTATATATTAGTGGTAATATATAGCTAATACTAGGGCAGTGAAAATCGTTAATTAACTATTGAACAAAATATAATTTTTATAAAAAACGAGGCATTATACCGATTAAGACCATAGTTAATGAAATTTAAGTAAACGAATTGAACGATTTTTGACATTTTAAACGATTTTTCAATTTTTTAAATCGACATTTAATAAATGATACTGAATAAGCTAATAAATTGGAAAAAATATTATAATTAATCCAGATTTAATTTAATTTACTTAAGACAATGTTAGTTTGTACATAAGAAAATACTAAGCAAGAATTTTGTCAGTTAGTTTCGGTTGATGTTGAAAGATTTTTTTTCGAAATATAAAGCATTTTTTTAAAGACAATAAAAAGAGTTTTGCTGGAATCAAAATATATTGATATTTGATAAATTACATGATAGTGTATTTTAATTCATTTTTATAACAAAAAATTAAAATTTTTCAAACGATTTTTTCAAACGATTAATAAACAATTTTTTACCTTTTTTCCTAGCGATTTTTCACTGACCTAGTAATAGCGCATCAAAACAGGAAGTCTATTTTAGTTGATTCTGCAAAGCCCAGAGTTCTTTGACCCACTACTATGTATGTGTGACGTCGACTACACATACTGTATGTGTGATATAGCAATACTGTAGTGTAGTGTATGTATGTGTGCATAGTTTGTATACAGTACTACAGTGCAAACACATACATATACACGCATACAGTATACTACAGTATAGGACTCGAATGTAGAAAAGAGCGCAGATGTTTTTTGAGAAAAAAAAATCCATAAATACAAGCGACCCTGTGAGGTGCTTAAAGAACCTCAAAACATTTACTCCTTAGTTAAATGTGTGTGAAGAAAAATTCATTGTAACTCTCTCGCTCTCTCGTGCTCGCTCGGTCACCAAAGTTCGTAGTTTGTGCCTTTCAAATATTTATAACAGTAGGGCAGAAACGGTGCAGCAGTGGTAGAAACATCAGACATTGTTTTGTATGGGTTAGACATGGGTTAGGATATGGCTACGACCGGTGGGATCTAAGACTTATTGTAAAGGGTTACTGTAAGTACTGTGTAAGGCTACCGTTAGTTTCTTATTGTACCTAAAAAATAAAGTTAAAGTTGTAGTGTCTGTCTTGCAGGCGTCTCTCATATGTCTTGTAAAATACTGTTTTGAATTTAAGGGGGAATGTCGTTGTGAATGCGAGTGACGTAAAAATATATACTGAATCTCTATTGACTTTACTATTACTCAATTACAACCACAGATATCATTCATTTCTTTTATTCTCGTAAATGCTTTACAAATTTTTAAACTTTATGTGATTTATTACGTAAAACTTATAAAATCTGAAAAACTGAACTCATAAATGCGCAAAAAGCAGTAAAAAATTGGCAAAATAAGCCATTCTGAACGATTAGATTGAAAAATAAATAATTTACGTCCTCATCCAAGGACTTTGTCTCTACTACTTAATTGATTTGACTTTTCTTTATAACTGGTAGTTTTGCACAATGAGTTTACATTTTGATAAAAAACTTGTATAATATATGTATCGCCGCTTTATTATTTTTTTCCTCGCTTTTTTGTTACCGCATTTTTTCTACTTTAAATTCGCAAAAAAAATGTTAATTTTTTGCCATAAAAAATCCAAAACGAAGAAATTGAAACAAAAAGTCGAATTAAAAGAATTTATAAATTGAAATAAAACATGCAGTTATACTATAAGTTTTGTTTCACATATGAGTTTTGATCATAAGATGTTTGTATGTTTAAAAAAGAAAAAAATAAGTTCGAGTAGAAAAAACTTAATGCAAAACATTTTAGCACTAAATTACTAGTTATAATAAATAAATGATAACTTATAAATGGTTAAAACTATTTGAAGTAATAGATGATAGGTTACTGTTTATAATGATAACGTCGTCAATCTCTTGCTTCTATTCGTTTTTGGCCAATTTTGGGAGGAGATTGACTTTACTTTGAATTCTGTTTGTTTAGACGTAAATTCACCTAAAGGTGAAAAGTTTATGACTTTATGAATAAGTATCGACTAATAACTTGACAATAGGGACGACGATTCCACACCGTTATAGTCTCTTAGTTCGCATTATATTGATTTTTAAAATTAATTACGAGTATTCAATAACAACTAATCATAGTAATGAGTGGATTATATTTCTCTAACTTTTATAATGATTTTGAACAAGAGTTCGAACAATTAGCCATTAGCCACAACGTTGGACCCATGAGAGGTTGATTTAACTTATTTTTTAACGATCAATCGAATTATTTTGTCTCAATTAACTTAGTTTTCACGTTATTAACTTTTTTCACCGTAACATAACAACTATAAAGAAAAAATTAATTCGTTTATTTAATAATTGATAGCACAAATCGAAATAATTCCATGCAAAGTTTGCGGTGATAAGTCGTCTGGAGTTCATTATGGTGTAATAACTTGCGAGGGCTGTAAGGTATGTATTTTGAAACCGTTTTTCCCAATTATTGCTTCAATTTTATGTAATCAATATAATATTGCTTTTAAATTATACATAATTATTAATTTTTTTCGATTTTAGGGCTTTTTTAGACGGAGTCAATCAAGTGTTGTTAATTATCAATGCCCGCGACAGAAGAACTGTGTGGTTGATAGGGTCAATAGAAACAGATGCCAATATTGCAGATTACAAAAATGTCTGGCACTCGGCATGTCTAGAGATGGTTTGAATGAAATCACTGAATATTTCTAATGTTGTTATTTAATCACGTATTTTAATGGTTATTACGAATTTAGCTGTAAAATTTGGTCGTATGTCGAAAAAGCAAAGAGAAAAAGTGGAAGACGAGGTGCGTTTCCATCGCGCACAACTAGTCCGTCCAGCGGGACAAACGACAAATGGTGGACAACCACCCACACCAACAACTGTTCCATCAACGTATCCCTCACTTACTTCATCTGAAACATCTCCAGATAGTTCTGTCCTGGAACAACAACCACAGCAGCCGTCCTCTTCGAGCCAACTTGTGCCGTATAATGCTATTAGCAATGGGTACTTCTATTTATAATTATTCCCAATACTTTGTTTGCTTTTATCGCTTTTATTTGCTACAATCATATATCATTTTTTTAGTTTTTTTATAATAATAAAACGGATAATTTGTAATCAGTTGTGCATTTTGCAATTTAGTAAATTAAAAACAAAATTATAGCAATATTGATAAATTAGAAGTTATCATGATTTTTCGTTGGTTTGATTGATTAACGGCGCATCGGATGCACTAACTGTACATCGAATATCCTAAACATTTGGATTTTATTTTAAGCTCGCGATTAAGAGAGTGCGATCCTCAATATAAGTTTATTTTTAAATTTTAGGTACACACAGTATAACAACGGTGACCTGAATGTATATACAACAGATAAGTATACACCCTCAGTGTATACTTATACGCCACAAGGAATGGGAACGTTTGACCTCGCAAGTACAACCGATTTTGTTGATAGCACCACGTTTGATCAGCGACAAACAATAGATATTATGCCTGATACTAACGGTCTCTCAACAACTGTGAATCCCGTTACGAATAATTCTCATTTAGGTTCGTTTCCAACTTTCAATTCAAATTCTCATTTTATCGAAAAGTTCAAAATATGAATTCACAAAATAAGTTCCATTATGCTAAACCTAATCTGTCCCAACTTTTTTAACTATTGATATCTTAATAGATATACTTTATTTTAAAACAGAGTTATTGGCGAAAACAGTGTCTGACGCTCACGCTAGAACTTGTTTATGTACAACCGAACAGATAGCAGATAGTATGAGAAAACAACAAGACGTAACTAGAATTGCGTATTTTAAAAATTTGGTAAACAAATTGAACCCATTCGAGCATACATTTATTATTAATTCATTTCATTAATATTACAAATTAGTCGCACGAAGAAAAATGGTTAGAATGCGCGTCGAGATTAACAAATGTGATTCAACAAATAATTGAGTTCGCGAAGATGGTGCCGGGCTTTATGAAATTATCTCAAGACGACCAAATAGTTCTTCTTAAAGCTGGTCAGCATTAAACCTAAACTAAAGTGCAACAAATCTTAATATTAATATGCATTTCGATTTTGAACCCAAAAAATAGGGAGTTTCGAATTGAGTTGCTTACGAATGAGCAGATATTATGATTTAACGCATGAACAAGTATTATTTGGAGATGGGCTCATGCCAATGGATGCATTCCTAACACAAGGTATTATTGCTACCAACTATTTTAATGTCATTAATCATATTTATTTAGATTCAACAGAATTGAAATTAGTGACGCAAGCGTTTGAATTAGCGAAATATATCGCCGAAATGAAATTAACGGAAACAGAATTGGCACTGTTTTCCGCGTTCACGTTAATTGCTCCTGGTTTGTGATGATTAGTGATATTATTCCAATTATTGAGATATCAAATTAATTAAGATGTGATTCTATTAGATCGGATCGGATTGAAAGGAATCGGCGATATTCAACGTCTCAATCAAGCAATAGTGAAAGCGTTGAGATTTGAATTAAATAGGACTCATAAAATGCCAAACAAGGGAGATGTAAGTGTTTTTGATGCTCTGATGGCGAAAATACCATTGTTGAGAGACTTGAACTGTCTTCACATGGAAGCGCTGCAAAAATTCCGACGTGCATCGCCTCATCTCGAATTCCCACCTTTACATAAAGAACTTTTCTCAATCGACATTTAATTTTTCATTGAAAACAAAATGAGATCATTTATGCATCACTGCCTTCATAATTGATATTCAACTTAATTCAGCTATACTACTACTAAACTATTATCTCGACCACTAACGCCACAATATAGTGGGTTTTACGCAATTTTTTCTCATCACTTCAGCTCCATATTTAAATTATAGATACAAATACGAAGTGCGGCTCGTTATCCATTCAAACCGTGTATGAATTTATTTAACCAAATTTTTAATATATGAAATTAACAAAAAAGCATTTAATATTTTGGAGCTTCAAAAATGTCGTGGTTAAGCAAGAAGTTCCCCGATTTTGTTTTGACAAATTAACCTTTTTTTATTCCGCAGAAAAATCAAGTCGTATACCGAATGAAATTTAAATATAAATTATTTATATAGACCTCAGTATTTGTGTGATAAACAAAATAGTTACAACTTATTATTATAATGTATTCATATACGCATCATAAAAGCTGCGCTTTGATACTACTATTTACAAACTTAGAAATCACATTTTATTTGTTTTTTTCATAATTAGTATCACAGCTTTGTATTGTCTATTACAAAGTGGTGATTGTTTTTTTAAAAAATTGTTAGACATTTTTAGTGGCATAATTTAATAATTTTATTACAAGAAATCTCTTGATCGCTGATAGTTATATTGTATAACAAATTTCTTGTCGTTTTTTAACTCTTCATTCTCTCGAAGTCATATATTTCAAATCATTATATCATTTTTTCATTATATATAAATTTTCTCATTTTAAATAAGCGAAACATTTGGTTGAATGGGATTTTAAACAAATTTGGGACAAAGCGTTATATTTGCGTTTTTAATTTAACAGTGTTTGTTGTTATACGCTTTTTTTACAAGTGATGCGGAAGAGAAAATGTTTTCCACATAAACAATTTGTTACCGAAACTCTTTTTAACTCGAACTCCAGCTCATTATTTATGATGCACATATTAAAAAATGTTATATCATGTTTTTATTTGTAAATTGTTGCATAATTATATTAATTATCTTTTATCTTACCACTGATTTTTTGTTCTTATAATTAACTTTTTAGAAATATATTATATTATATATTTTTTTCGTTTTCGCTTTTTTCATTGTTTATACATAACTGTACAGAGAATACATCTTTATTAAGTTTACGGCAAATTTTAAAGCAGATTACAATTTATAGAAAATATATTCTGATTAGCATTATTTGCGTAAATATTAGCTTATAAACCTTAGAGTTGTTTTTCTGGTAGTATTCGACTGTAATTTACTAGTTCAATATTACTATTGGATTTTTGAATCGAATCCGGCCTTGTTATCAAAATCAAATATAAACTAAATGATTAATATATAGGCATCATTACATTTAATTAGTGCCTTTATGTACAAATTGTAAAAAATGCTAGAATAGCTAATATTAGATGACAAAACGAAATGTTGCCTCAATTATAAAACTGTTTTTTTATTAGCAACTGAATCTCTCAATATATATTAACGATAATTAACTCTATGGTTTTAAGTTAATATAATTATGCGAATTTTGATAATTATGTGTAAAGAATGTAAAAAAAGTAGATATAAAAAACACAATATTGTACTTTACTATTTGAACGAATGCGACACAGTGTTAGCATTAAATTATGCCTTTTATTAATGTGTGCTGAGATAACTTATATAAGTTTGCTTCTGATAATAATTGTTAATTTTTACTAATAATGAAATGTTTTTTCAATTTTCAGTAATATATTGGTCATTAAAAAAATAAGTGAGTTATTTAATACGTGATTATAAATATAGAAAAAAATGAAATACAAGCTATAAATGCGGGTTTAAAATATGTTTTAAGATATAATAGTTAGTGAATTATGTATAAAGAAAAATTAATACCATATTTATTGTAATAATGCAAAAAACTTACTCTCAAACGTTTCAATTATTAATTATTACTGCCATTTCATATTTACTCAAATTTTTATTATATTATTAACAATTTTTTAAATGAATTACATACATTTTAAAACTTTCTTATTTATTTACACTATTTTTTTTGATTTTTCAAATATATATTCAAATCGGAAATTTTTGAGAGTAAGCGTTGTTGTATTAAGAATTTAAAATATTTTAAATGCATGACTAGTTAGTTCTCGTATATAGTGATAAATACAGAAAAAAAACAATAATTCCTCGAGAGATTACAAATAATTTAGAAATATTTTTGTAGTTTTGTGAACGAGAGTGTGAAACATAAATACGCATAAAATACAGATGAGATGGTGTTTATTATTATTTTAAACATTTAGTTTATATTGTTTTTTTTAAATTTTAAATTGTGAAACTAATTTAATATTCAGTTAAATTATTTTAAGAAAATATTTTGTTTCTTTTTTATAATGCCTTTTATTTCAGTTATTTTAAGTAAAAATTTATTTAAAATACTTTTTTTTGCAAAACTGTTGTTGAGGGCGAGAACAAAACTTATTTTTAAATTTTAGTGATGACATGTGATGATCCGGTTGTTATTGACGAATAGAATGATCAATTATAAAAGAATTATTTGATAAATTTATTAATTAAAATTTGACAGAATTGTTTTTTTATAGCTGCTTACCATTGTAAACATAAGCATACTTCACATTTTAAGACATTAATTCATTTCTCTCTGTACGTTATACTCATTCAGCAAAAAAGAAAGAATTAAAAATCGGGTGATGGACGAAATTTTGTTTGTTTTTTGCCGCTTTTTCCTATTTATTTCTTTTTTATATATTTTAAATTTTCGCAAAATATTTGAATTATTTTATGTTTTTTTTGTTGATAATTTTGACTTAAACGCCAGTTAATTTAATAGTAAGTTTAAACTAAATTTTGATGAGAAAAATAACAATATTATCTTTAAATTTTAATTAAACTAATGTTTGCAAAAATGATAGCAATCAAATTCTATTTTAAAGTGCTTCCGCCTTTATTTTTATCCTGTTAAAGGCACCTGCATCTCTAATAACAAGTTTATGGTTTATGATTCATGAAACTTATGGAAAACCAATAATCCACGCAAATGTTAAGCACTTTAAAATGTAAAGTCTACCGCCACTCTCATTTGGGAATTGATTTAATGTTTCTCAGTCAACGAAATTTAAATACTGGTCATTTAAAAAGTATTTTACCATACTTTGACTGCTCATATTCATTTAATTCTTTGCGATTGCAGTACTCTCTGGTAATTCCTTACCCTTTAGGCTGCTATACTGCGAGGTAATGAATGTTCTGTAAGTGCAATTATTTAAAAATAGCTTTTGTCAAATGCACTTTCCGGTCATTGACCTCAGTATTGACCTTAGTATTGAACTCAGTATTGACCACTAATATATACTTGTGAGTTATCTGGTATGCATCGATTTAGAGAATGGAAAATATTTTTGGAATAATAATTATTGTATTAGTGTTATAGCTTTCAGACATTTGGCTCTCTAAACGGATTAAAATGTTTATAAATTTGCTGCGGTTAGTGGTTATTTCCACCTCTTCGCCTCGTTTAATCCTAAATCATTGTCCTATAGATGATGACATTCTTATTATTTTTTCATAATTTACATCGAATAATTTTTTAATTTCTACAATAATCACACACTTTAAAGAATTTAAAGACCCTTATAGTAAATAAATAATTTTTTATTACAATTCATTATTCAAATTTTTTTACAGTAATAAAAAGATTATTTATATTCATAATTATAATTTTTTAGAAATAAAACACTATATTTAATTTTTAATAATTCTGAACATAAATTCAACATTACGAATATTGAGATGAGCGTCGATCGATCATAAGAACTAGACTAGTAAATCGATAGCAATTTCGGAACCCGACCCGACCCGTACCCGACAGGTTTGAACCCGACCCGACCCGTG